>SEYY01000542.1:90000-102500 GCA_009176605.1 Armadillidium nasatum
ATAGGTAGGTGTACATTTACCATTAAAGTCTAGGTTAGGTTAAGTCTAAAAGTTTATTAAATTCAATAAACTAGTTCGACTTAACCAAAAAACCAATCCAAAAATTAACCACATTGCTAAAAAATACTTTACATCAAGATGGCACGTTTTTTTCTCTTATCTTTTTATTACGACCTCTGGTCTTTGCAGCCTATTGTGATCGAATAAAAATAACTTAGTAGATGGTGATTGTAATTTAAGGTGCATAATATATGCCACATCTAAACAAGCATTCATCGCTCTCATGAAGTAATTGGCCAATCATAGGTATAACAATTGAGGTTTAGAGCTATACCAAAACTAATAAGCCAATGCAGTTTCTGCTCTCCCATAATTTACTTTGAACTTGTAATTTGATAGGTCTAGTCTGTTCTTGACTTGGCGTACAATTAGAAGCCTTCACCTTAGAAATCCAAGAAAGAGGTATATAGATATTAGGTCTAAATTAGAATTGAAAATTTTATTTCACAGAAATATATTAACGAGCAAAAAAAATAACGAACTAACAAGAGCAAGAAAAAACAAAACAAAGCCACAAGTCTTTTTCTCTGAGAAGAAAAGTAAGGGCATATTTCTTGTGTTTGTATTTCGTCCGCTGGAATTTGAAAAATATTCCTAAACTCCACGGGTACTTTCTGAGAAAAGATGGATTTACGTCCTGCTGAAACGAAATTATCAAAATTTCAGCAAATTTATTTAAATTTCATTTTATCTTTTCCATTTTTTATGGATTTCTTTATTTATTACTATAGATATTATAATAGGATGTAATCAGTTGTAAGATGATAGGTTTAAACAAGTGCAAATAGATGTTATCTAATCTAGACAATTAATTAATTAATTCAATGAATATTATAAAAATTATAGATGGAAAATGATATACAGCGTATGTGGTAAACAAAGATATTTAAAAGACTTATTGAAATTATTGGATGAAATGAAAATACGAATCAAAATAATTAATGTGAATATTATTAAAAGTTCATTATTTTCACATAAAATCTTTAAAAAACAATATTTCTTTATAAAGGTGGTAGGCATTACACTTTCTCATAAATATTTTGGAAATACACGATTTCCATTATCGTTACCTCTAGGCGCACCTAATCTTTTAAGCCGATTTTTTTTTTTTTTTTTTTTTCTAGAGAGTGGGAAGAGAATCCAAAGTTCCTCCAGTGATTTTGCAGAGAAGCATATATATAATATTCCCATTTTATTTACCTTGTCCGTTTACATTTTAGAATTGCTAGATTCCTCATCCCGTTTGGTAACGATCCATTTTTTTTACCTGTAGTAGTGATTGACTTAGTTTCATATTTTCGTCATTTGCTTAATAGTTAATAACCTTATCAGTACATGTTCTCGAGTTTCATAATTGCTCTGGATAAACTTTCTTGCATTTAAATAAATTTACAAAGCAATTATATTCACGTTCTGGACTTGTGTGGTCCGTGAGTTTGTTCCTTTTTTGGATTTCTAAATGATACAAAACAAGGAAGAAAATTGTTTTTATTCATTCCGTTTTAATTTAAAAATGCTTTGATTCGGATAAGAAATATGAGAGACACTGTTTCAATTGGGATTGAAGAGTCCTTGTCCAAAACAATTTTTTTTTGAAAAACAGGAGCCACACTTTTACTCAATATAAAGGATCCTGAAAGAGAGAACTTTTAAATGGTAAAGCTGGCCAACTTTGGTTTAATGGTTCCAGAGCCAGATATTTAAAAATGAAGAAGCTAGAGTTAAGAGTCTAAAAATTTTTTAACAGGCTTTATAACCAGAAGTCAAAAATTTTCGTTTGCCACTTCTGAGAACCCGACCTTACCAGACGGAGACCCATCCCATCCCAATTTTAAACCCAAAGGTAACGATAATAATAATACCAATTTAAAATTCAGAAATTATATTCAGAAACCTTTTTCATGAATCGTGGACACAAAAAAGAAATAAAAATAATATACACGATTTTATACACGGAATTTCATCATCAAAATATTAATTTTATTTTTATCAATTTTTTGAAAGTGTTTCAATAAGGAAGACGCATTAAAATAATAATAATAATAATAATAATAATAAAAAATAATAAAAATAATAAATTTTTTTTTTTTTTTTTTTTTTAATAATTTAAAATAATAATAAATAATGTATAAAAAATAAATATTATGAAATAATAATAATATTATATATATATATATATATATAATATATATATATATATTATATATATATATATATATATATATATATATATATATATATATATATATATATTATATATATATATAATATAATATATATAATATATATATATATATATATATATATATATAATATATAATATAATATATATATAATATATATATATATATATATATATAATATATATATTATATATATATATAATATATTATATATAATATATATAATATAAATTATAATATTATATAAATTATAAATTAATATAAAATATTAATTATATATAATATTATTAAAATAAAAATTATTAAATATTATTACTATAAAACATAAAAATATTATTTATTATTATTATAAATTTAAATTCTTAAGAGAAAAACTCCCAAGAAACAAAACTTGAATAGATCTATAAAATTATTATTATTATTATTTCTTATTATTAAAAATTAGTTATCTTTCAAAATTATTTTTATTATTTATCAGTATTACAATTATTATTATTATTATTATTATACTCCTATTATCGAAAGTTATTACACTGAAAATCAATAGGGAGACCATAAATATTATATGATAATAATTAATTTTGGATAATTATTATAATAATAACAATAAATTGTATCACTTTTTTTCTTAAATTTATACACAATTACAATCATATTATTATTTATTATAAAAAATATTTGAAAATCTCCAACAATGGGGGTAAGAGAGAGGGAGTGATAAGGGGGTGGGGAAGTGGGAGAAACTATTCTCCAATTATAAATATTGAAACATGAAAAAAAAAAAAAAAAAAAAAATATTATAGAAAGACAACAATCAAGAAAACATTTTTTTTTTCCTTTTTTTTTAAAAATTCAAAAACGAATATTTTAATTATTTATATTTTCTTTGGAGGAAAGTTTATATATATATAAAGGTAATAATAATAACATCCAACATTTAATAGAAATTTTAGGAAACATTCAAAAACACTTTAAAAATACAGTCTTATAAAAAAAAACATGAAAATTTTTTAAAAGGTTTTAAAAAGTTAAAACTAGCACAATAACAACAATTATATATATATATATATATATATATATATATATATATATATATATATATATATATATATATATATATATATATATATATATATATATATATATATATATATATATATATATATATATATATATATATATATATATATATATATATATATATATATATATATATATATATATATATATATATATATATATATATATATATTATATATATATACCCTGTTCTTGGCCAAAAATTTACGTGTTTCTTACATATCATGACTATCACAACTTCCTAGTTCCTAATAATATATATATATATATATATATATATATATATATATATATATATATATATATATATATATATATATATATATATATATATATATATATATATATATATATATATATATAATATATATATATATATTGAAAAATTCATTCAAAAATTTGATTTTTAATTATAATTAAAAATATTAAATGAAGCAGATTATAATAATAAATTTTATGCTATGTAAGATAAAAGTACCTCATAACTCATGCCATACATACTCAAACACTCATATATATACACATAACCAGAAATACAAGTAGAAATTTTAATTGGAAAAAAATAAATATCAGAAAATTTATATATATATATATATATATATATATATATATATATTATATATATATATATATATATATATATATATATATATATATATATATATATATATATATATATATATATATATATATATATATTATATATATATATATAATATATATATATATATATATATATATATATATATATATATATATATATATATATATATATATATATATATATATATATATATATATATATATATATATATATATATATATATATATATATATATATATATATATATATATATATATAATATATAATATATATAATATATATATATATATATATATATATATATATATATATATATATATATATATATATATATATATATATATATATATATATATATATATATATATATATATATATATATATATATATATATATATATATATATATATATATATATATATATATATGCACAAGCGAAGGCTGAGAAATAATGGACCCAAATATTGGATGTAAAAAAATAATTGTCTTTCTTTTATAAAGGTTTATAATTAATTAATCTAGTTAAAATAAGGGAAAATTAAATTTAAAAGAAAAATAATAATAATAAAAACAAAAATATTTTGATTTTTTTTTTTAAATAGAGAAAAGAAATATTAAAAATCTAAATATAAAATATTAACAAAAAAATTATATAATGGATAATGACTAATATATATATATATATATATATATATATATATATATATATATATATATATATATATATATATATATATATATATATATATATATATATATATATATATATATATATATATATATATATATATATATAATATAAATATATAAATAAAAAAAAAAAAAAAAAAAAAAAAAAAAAAATATATATATATATATATATATATATATATATATATATATATATATATATATATATATATATATATATATATATATATATATATATATATATATATATAGTCGCACTGATCTAATAATAATAATAATAATAAAAAGAAATAATAATAATAATAATAATAAAATAATAATAATAATAATTAAATGGATTAAGTGACTAAAGAAGCGTTTAATCATTCGGCGAAGTTTTTGGAGACCTTCAGGATTTCGGCCTTTATATCCAGGAAACCTGGGCGCTGCTCCTGACTGTGAAGCCAACATTTTTTCATCACCTATATATATATATATATATATATATATATATATATATATATATATATATATATATATATATATATATATATATATATATATATATATATATATATATATATATATATATATATATATATATATATATATATATATATATATATATATATATATATATATATATATATATATATATATATATATATATATATATATATATATATATATATATATATATATATATATATATATATATATATATATATATATATATTATCATATACTATAGTCTAAAGTGCGGACACGTGACTTTATGCATTCCAAAATAATTTTTGACCTCTGAGGACTATAATTATATAACATTAGAAGTAATCCTTAAGAAAAAAAAAATTATTATTATTATTTTTTTTATTTTATTGGAGATGAAGCCTGTGGAACCATACTTTATTTTCTTCACCAATGGGTCATAAGTCCAAAGAATGGTAAGAGTATACAGAACACTGAGGAAATCAAACTAAATTGTGATTAATACGAAAAAAATTTAATAATGCTGTATAGTGTACAGATCAGCAATGATGATTGATTTTTTACTTCGTAAGAAATAGGGATATTGAGAGGTCCATATTTATTACCACTGATATTCCCTGATTTGATTAAGCCTTTGAAAGAAACCTCTTGTATTAGTAAAGGTGTGATGCAAAACCAACCAGGAACTCGTAAGAGAAGATTAAACTATTTTCTTTAATTCTCCCATGAAAAACAAACTTCCTAATTTAGGAGATCAATGATAAAAACAATTATAGATAAAAGAAATTTAGTATTTTAATAATCATAAAAATAATAATAATATAATTATAGTGGGATATTTGTACTAAAACTTGTTCAAAGAGTAGAAGGAATTTTTTTTAGGGGGGAGCAATAATTAGAATTGATTAGGCTGTTACACGATGAATTGACTGAGAATATTTGTTTCAACATTGAATTTGTCAACTGAAATGGTGAAGGAATCGGAAAGCTAATCTTAAGTCCTTCAGGTTTAATAAAGTCATGAGAGTATTAACCTACTGAAGTACAGATACTACCAGATACTAGGTCAGGGGTGGGCAAACTTTTTGAATGCGTGCCAAAATCGGCAGAATCTGACACAAAATTTTTTGAGTGAACCAAAATTTTTGAACATAATTTAATATATTTTAAGTATTTGAAGAACTTTTATACATTTGCATGACTAAAACACAATAAAAGGTTATTACTGATAATCTACTGACGATTTTAAGTCATTTATAAATGATGTACAAAAAGAAAACATTTATTTACCTTTAAATACCTTTACATTCTCATGCTCATAATGTTACACATTTGTCGACCAATGAAATCCTCTATTTTACTACCCTGAGCTCGTACTTATGGCAGAGATACAGTTATTTAATAATATAATTTCAAGTTAAAATACAAATAAAACTAAACCACATAACTCTTTTTTTTTTGTTTTTCACTCATGGAGATTCTTTCACATTTATTTTCAAGGCAATAAATCAAGTTTTAATAAGGCACAGGGGACACCTCACAGAGTCGTGGCACAAAGTCAACTGACCGCTTCCAGTGCGCGCAGCCACTTTCATAGCCTAATGCGAAGTTGACTTTGTTTTTTTTTTTTCAGATATAAGCTAATTTACGCACGACAAAACTTTGTCCCCGTGAGCTACGACCCTTGAAGATGCTCCATAAATTTGAGGTGCCACAAAAAAAGGTGCGCCAATGGTTGCCCACCCCTGTCCTAGGTCAAACAAAAATGTGCCAAAGAAGCTCTGAAGTTTCCGGAGAGTTTCAGAAAAAGGACAGTTTTATAAGGTAGGAGGTGGGTACAACAGGGGAGAAAAAGAAAAATATCAAGAACTGCAATTCGGACATAGATTTTTTTTTTGTTTATTTCACTTTGAAACAGACTCACCTCAGAGGAAAAATGCTAACATAGAAATGATGCATAATAGACTTGTGTGATATCTGGAGTACAATGCACAAGAAGACATTAAAAGAAATGCGAACTTACCTCGTAAACTTCAGGAGGACAAAATCGAGGCCTCTCCAATATTTTTCCTTGCTGCACCATTTCAACAACTTCAGCATTTTTATGCCTGCCGTAGGGCATCTTGCCGCATGTGAAGACTTCCCACATCAAGACTCCAAAGGCCCAAACATCGGATTTCGAGGAGAACCTCATATAATTTAGTACTTCAGGAGCAGCCCACTTAATAGGGAATTTGGCTCCTCCTGATCCTGTATATTCATCATCCACAACGTAGCTATCAAAAAATAATAATTTGATCAACTACTACCAGTGAATAATAATAATAATAATAATAATAATAATAATAATAATAATAATAATAATAATAATAATAATAACAATAATAATATATACATGCAAACACGAAATATATAACTTCCTAACCTTTTACTGTAAATATATCTGGTTATTAGTTAATAATACTAATATTAAAAAAGAGAGTTAATTGTAACTTAGAATTTAAAAAAATGTAGTGGCATTCCATTTAGTACTCACCGAGCAAGCCCAAAATCACCAACTTTAATTACGTTATTTGACCCCACGAGGCAATTCCGAGCTGCTAAATCTCTGTGGATAAACTTCTGTGACTCAAGGTAGGCCATACCTTCACAAACCTGGAAAAAAATTCCTATTTCATTTTTTTTCTTCAGATAAAAAAAAAAAAAAAAATTTATATATTTCATAAATTTTTTTTCTTATTGTGATGAAAGTCGTTAGGTATAGTTTTAAAAAAAAAAAAAAAAAAAAAAAAAAATTTTTTTTAAAGTTTCGTTCGGAAAAAAAATTTTTAATAATTATGAGTACATAGGCAGAACATAAAAGTACATTTACAAATATGCGAGTATGTAGTACATTATGTTTAAGAATCGTGAAAAATAAAAAAATCTCTCGATTGAATGGAATGACGTCAGTTTCAGTAAGAACTCATTTTTTGATCCATTCTTATTTTACTGAAGTATGATCATAATCAAAACTATAATAATAGTAATCATAATTATAATAAAACAGATGCATTACCTGTAAACACATGTCAAGAAGCATATCTGGTTTTTGAATAATTATTTTTTCTTTGTTTCTCAAGTAATTTAGGAGGGAGCCATGTTTCAGGTACTCCGTCACAATGTAAATGGGACGCTTTCTTCGACAGACACCATAAAGCTGAACTAGATTTGGGTGCTGAAGTTTCCTGAGAAAGAGAGAGAGAGAGAGATACAGTTTTGGTTTTAATTATATATATATATATATATATATATATATATATATATATATATATATATATATATATATATATATATATATATATATATATATATATATATATATATATATATATATATATATATATATATATAGTAGTAATTGCCATCAGATCTATTCTTAATAATGAGATTCACTGCTTAAAATCAGCAGGCAATATAGCCAAAGGAAATTGAATTTTGTTTTTATTGATTAACTAAATGTTAAAAAGGCCATTGCACAGAAACCATTTTGATTTCAAACTGTCTTAGCTCACTTCAGAAAGGTCGTAACCATCCCGGACACGGGTTCGAAACTCGAGACGATCATATATTCAATATATGAAATTAGAGGATAGAATGCTAGTTTTATATATCGCAAAGGATATTCTCTTGTATATATTGACCATGTTTGTAATGAGCAAGAATTGAAATTTGAGTAATTAAATACTTTCGTACAAACTGTAAAGTAATTACATCAAAATTTTTTTTTGAATGGCAAATTTTCATCTGTTTTAATCGAGTTGAAAGTGACGATACTCTTAAGATCTTTTAAACTCTTTTTTTTTTCTAATCAAAGGCTAAAGTTCAACTTACGTCATTACTTTGGCTTCTTCGATGAACTCATCTTCACTCATTGTGCCTTCTTTCATCATTTTGACTGCCACGTCAATACCATAGAGTTTCCCGTGTCTTACGACACCAAACTGACCCGACCCAAGTTCCTCCAGAAGGTTCAGTTCGCTAGGCACGATTTCCCACTTATCTATAGTCAAAAAATAAAAATCATAAATAAATAATTAAAAAATAAATAAATAAAGTCAACGTTTTCAGCATCTATATATTTGTTTCAACAACTTAACGACACATACCATGACTCAGTCCAGCAGTCGCTGGGGCTTGTTTCCCTTGAGAAGGTGGGTTTCGTAACCTGGTGCAAAGTCCTCCAGGATTATGTTGGTGCCGGTAGATGAGTTCAGGAATAGTTGCACATTTAA
This sequence comes from Armadillidium nasatum, assembly GCA_009176605.1. Taxonomy (NCBI): domain Eukaryota; kingdom Metazoa; phylum Arthropoda; class Malacostraca; order Isopoda; family Armadillidiidae; genus Armadillidium; species Armadillidium nasatum. The sequence goes on from SEYY01000542.1 coordinate 99,360, forward strand.
TGGAATTTGAGAGATAAAACAACCCATCGGCGTCTGTCTTTATGTGATAGTGTTTGACTTGTACTCGGGACCTATAGTATATGAAGAATTGATTTATAAACAATTCCAATATTCAGTATGGTATTCAGAATGAAATATCTTTGGTTCTAAGAATGTGTAAGTAGGGTTAAATGTTTTTTTTTAAAACTACTAATCACCAAAATGAAATTACCACTTAATAGCAAAACTCTCTCTTCATTATACCAAAATGAGGAATAAAAAAAGGTATCCAAAACCAATCTGAGCCATTTTTTGTCTTTTCACGTTTTCTCTCTCTCTATCTGTCAACTAGGCCTAATTCTAAAAAATATTCTATAAGTTTCCTTATTAAATTCTAAAAATAAGACATCAAAAATTTTCCGAAACATATGATCATTAAAACCTTAATAAAAGCAGGTATACAAAAAATCCGTTCAATCCTATTAAACTTATGCTTCGAATGAAATACTTATAAACACCTAGAAAACTTTTATGCATATAAAAAAAATTAAATTTTATCCTAACATTAATTATGAAACTAAATAACCAAGACAAGACTAACCAAACCTAATTAATTTCACCAACAACTACATCTACGATACAAAAGAACCAAGTAAAAGGTCTTACGATTTTTGAGAAAACCTAACCTAACCTAACCTAACCTAACCTAACCAATTTCAGCCACTACATTCATGAAAGGGTTAAGTAGTAGAAGGACTCACATTTTTGAAAAAACCGAGAGGGTGTAGATGCCGGAATTGGTAGTAGAGTTCCTCACAACGAAACATCCTTCCTTCTCTTCTCTCATCAAAATGGCTTCAGCTCTTTGGCGAGAAGCATCCCCTAAATACCACCTGAAAGATAATTATGATGAAAATAATAAAAAGCAATAATAATAATAATAATAATAATAATAATAATAATAATAATAATAATAATAATAATAATAATAATAATAATAACTTTCACAAAAAATTTCCCACATTTCTAAAAATATTTTGTAATTGAAAAATCGATGAAAATTATTATTATTATTATTATTATAATTATCAATTCTTATCATTTCATTGAATTAAAGAAAAAAAAAATAAATAAAATTTTTGGTAATTTGCCCTGAAATTTTTTTTTCACTTTCTTTAACTAATTAAAGAGATAAAAAGAAAAACAATTAAAATTTTTAAGGAGAGAAAAAAAAAAAAAAATTTTTCCTTTTTTAAATTTTTTTTTAAAAAGTTCGTTTTTTCTTTTTTTTCTTCTGATGATGATCAAATATATTGTGAAGCAAAGAAGTTAGACCAATAATAATAATAATAATAATAATTAATAAATTATTATTACAACAGTAGTGTTAGTAGTTTTTATTATTTTTATCATTATTATTTTTACGAATATTTTTATTATTATTATTATTATTTCTATTATTATTTCGTTAAAGTAATCATCGTTTCTTTTAATACCTTGCTGTTAGTATTTTTTTTTTATTAATATGTCTTTATATATAAAATTTTTTAGATTAATTTGATTTGATGTATATTTTGTTGATAATATAATGCATATTTTTCTATTTGAATATATAATGAATGAATTATACAAATGGTGATCTCTTAGGACAAACACATCACCCTAGCAGTCCTTTTCATTATAAAAATAATTAATAGCAATTGTAATTTTTCATTGTACATTACTGTAAAAATTTATTTAATTTTGCTGATATTAATATTATTACTGTTAAATTATCATTAGTAAATAGTACACTTTATTATTAGTGTTTTAACTGCTTCTCCTGTCATTACCAATTATCAAACTTAATTAATATAGAAAATATGTTGGGGCTCAAAGTACATAATAGAATTGGTAGAACCCAAGTTTAGAAATTTAGGGAAGTTAACCTTATTGTTCTATAGTATTTTATATAAAATTTCTGTACATATATTGATACTGTAATAGCTTTATAAATATTGAATTATGTAATGTGAAAAAATATGTACTTATAAAAGTAAAATAAATTGTAATTTTCCTCTCTCTGAATAAAGTTTAATATGCAATGAAATAATTATTATTATTATAATTATTATATCTCTGAATAAAAATTATTGAATTGAATTGAACTGAATTATTATTATTATTATTAATACAACCTTGTTTTATCTAACAATATATTGTATAATAATAATAATAATAATAATAATAATACTATAATAACTAAGCAGAAAAATACAATTCATGTATGATCAAGGTCCTGTAATTACTATAAACATAAAGTTCTACTTCAAAAACTTATCAATACTTTAACTTGAGGATATCTACACCATCCCAATAGGGAAGACTCATTTTCAAAAGACATAAATGGAATTGCAGACGAACTTTTGACTAACATAATTGTACAAAACCAAACTGTAAGGTTTAACTAATCTCGCAGTAGCACTAAATCCCCAACTCTAAACAAACTAAAAATACATTCTAACTAAATCTCGGATTGTCATTTCATACAAGAGCATCGAATCATCAATAAGTATTTATGATTACTATAAAATCGTTCATCATAACCAACCCCAGGAGCACTTCGCAAAAGAAATATTATATAGGCTTATTATTGAAGCACATTCCTCATATTTTATTATTACTATTATTATAAAAATTTTCTTATACCATGCATGAAAGCGAAACGAGGTTATAGGACCTCTTCATCATCCCTCCAAATATTTTAATTAATTGATAAAAATTATCACAATATCTTCAAATTACAATTGTACAATTTTGTAACTTTTTCTTTTTAAAATGAAAGAAGAGAGATTATTATTATTATTATTATTATTATTATTATTATTATTTGTGAAAGCCTTAATATTATATTCAAAAATATTAAGAAAACATTCCTTTCAAAAATCATTCAAATCACAAAATTTTGTTTAATTATAACTCCTCCCTGTTTCTTCATTTATAATTATTATTATTATTAAAAAATAATAAAATGAGAATATGAAAAAAAAGAAAAACAAAGCATACTACTACTGATAATGATAATAATAATAATGATGATAATCTTACTCATACTGCTGAAGTCCTACATTTCCCTTTTCTCTTACATAATTGCTAGGGGCGTAACCCTCTCTCCTGAAAAGA
>SEYY01000542.1:107500-115000 GCA_009176605.1 Armadillidium nasatum
AACCCATTTTAGATAAAAACACGAGATAACCCCACAAAGGATGAGGAAACCAAAAGATTAACAAAGATAAAACTATACAAATTTTGCTTAAAAAATTAATATATATATATATATATATATATATATATATATATATATATATATATATATATATATATATATATATATATATATATATATATAATATATTATATATATATATATATAAATGTAAAATAAATAAAGGGTTAATAAAGTGTAAAAATTAAAATTTAAAGGGGGTTATGCTAAAAGGGTTTCTAACATTGGAAAAGAATGTTCAACGTAGGCAAAAAAAAAAAAAAAAAAAAAAAAAAAAAAAAAAAAAAAAAAAAAAAAAAAAAAAAAAAATCGTACCTCTCGGTCATTCAAGGAGGGGAATTTTGCTAGGAAGTTCCTTCCAAAGATTCGCATGAAAAATGGAATCAGAACCCTTTTGGCAAGTGAGTCAGTCAGTCTACCGTTTTAAATAAACTTTTGGCAATAAATTAAAATTGCGTGCATCAAATAAAAGTATATTTCTCAAAATATTAGTAGTATCATGTCCGGTAAAGTCAAAATCATAATATTAAGTTTCCGAAAAAGGCAAAATCCATATTTTTCGGCATCCGACAAAGGCAAGATATTTTTTCCTACCAATATTTTCCAATATCAACAAATCTATCAAATATAACCACCCAATATTGTAGAAGAAAATGACCAACCACTTAAACCAAAGACTTCCAACAGAGATCTACCACAAGAAACTCATTCTCATTTACTTAATTACAAATATAACCCAATGTAGTATAAGAAAACCACCAGCGAGTCCATCGCTTTACTACAATGCATAATATTTTTGTTTTCTTTTCTTTTCTTTTTTTTTTTTGGGGGGGGGGGGGCAGAAAAATATACTTCAATAGGTACACACAGGGGATGTGACGTCGTAGGTAACGCGACTTCATAAGTAATGTAACGGAAGTCATGTGTCATTGTAAATGACGTAGCGTCGTAAGTTAAACGACGTCATAAGTGATGTGACGCAGTTAGTGACGTGACGTGACGTGTCGTAAGTAATATGACGTCGTTAGTGACGTTAAGACGTATGTAACGTAACGTAAGTAATGTGTCATTGAATGTGATGCGATGTCATAAGCGACGTAACGTTTGTAAGTGTATGAATTCTTTAGTGACATGACAACGTATGTAACGTGACGTCATAGGTGATGTGACATCAGAAGTAACGTAGCGTGTGTCCTTTTAACTCCAAATTGGAAGCTGACCCACCATTTAATAATTCGAATACATAAAAAAAGATCTGAAATTTCGTAACAGGTATAAATTAAATCTGACGGTGAGGGAAACTGCTGAAGGGTGGGGGTGGGTGGGAGTAGGAAGAGGGTTCTTTTTTTCATGATGGATAATATGAGCCCTGTCGCAGTAACCATTTAAACCACTCTTCCTAAAGATTCTTAATAGGGCTGATGGTGTTCCTAACGTCTTTACAAGATGGTTCAAATACCATTAGCGTCTTATTTATTGTATTTTTTTTAAAACTCGAAATTACCTACTACTACTACTAATAATAAATAATATCTACTAATATAAAAGTTAAATATCCAAAGGGACATCCGAAGTCCCTTTGAGCATTAAATGTCCCCAATCTTTGCATCCTGTCCCTAGGTTAAAAGTTTTTTTTTTTTTCCTTTTCGAAAATCAACTTTTAAAAATATTAAAAAATAATTTTCTCTAACTTAAATACATTTGCTATTGGCCTAATTCAGAAATTTTTTCTTAATTTCTACAATATATATATATATATATATATATATATATATATATATATATATATATATATATATATATATATATATATATATATATATATATATATATACACAAGTAGCTATCACTGGAAGTTAGGAATTATGTAAAAATTATTTTCATTAAAAAAAAAAAAAAAAAAAAAAAAAAAAAAAAAAAATTGCATTAAAAAAAAAAAAAAAATTATTTCATATAAGACTGTACAGTAACTACCCTGACTTGAGTCAACAAACCAACTTAAAAGTTGACTTTATCTTTACTGTTACGTCTCAACACCGTGATGATTCTTTTTATATTCGCAGTTCTACGCTTCTCGTTGTGCATTTTTTTTTTTTTTATTTATTTCTGACATTTGTCACTGTTGTAAATCAACATTTGTTTGTCGATCTCAAAAGGCTGTTGCTCTTCAATTCATCAGTCAACAATATATCGACTCACTCAGTAGTTTGTGACGTCAGAATAAAATTCAACAAATCAACAATAAATTACTAAAACTACTTAAGACGGAAGAAGACGGACAAGTATTTTTTTTTCCAGATAGAAGAGCAACTTCTCTTCTAATGGAGTCAGCATATATTTATCAGCTGACAAAGGTAAGATATTTGTCTCGTCTCAATTTGTCATTCTCATTTACATATAATTTATTATTTATCCATAATTCACAAAGTCATTTAATTGTCTAATTTATTCTTGTTCTTCTATTACAAGAATTATTCCCAGTGGTACCAAATTGTACCGATCAAATAATTTATTATTTAAAATAAGATCATCATAGCCTCTTACGTAACTTTTTCTCTTTCTCTATCACAATAAAGAGTAAACGGATCGTACTTTTTCCTACCTTAACTATTAAAGCGTAATAAATTTTCACAATAAAATTTGAAATAATAATATAATAATAATAACAATAATAATGAAATATTTATGTTCATCAAATACGAACTCAATGCTTCGTGGACAGTTTCTCTCACCCCCCACCACCACCCTAAACTCCCACTCTCCTTTCTCCAGAAAGAGAAGAGACCGTTTACTGATGTTTTGAATAATTTGTTTGCAAAATCCTAAATACTCGTAAATAATAAAAATTCCTTTTCTGATCTCAATTCTAATAATTTCTTTTTCCAATTTTAATTCTAATAATTTCTTTTTCCAATTTTAATTCTAATTTCTTTTTCTATTTTAATTCTAAATATTCCTTTTTCAGGCCAGATCTAAAAATTCTTACTGAACATTCGGTTATAAAAATTCATTTTCCAATTCGAATTCTAAAAAGTCTTTTTTTTCCAACTTTGATTCTAAAAATTCTTTTACAATGAGAACTCAAAAATTCCCTTTTTAACTTCAATTCTAAAGAATTATTTTTCCTAACTTCAAAATTGAAAATTTCCTTTTTCCAACTTATTCTAAAAATTCCATTTTCAACCTTCAATTCTAAATATATATACCTTTTTTTCCCACTTTAATTTTAAAAAATCTTCCCACTTCAATTCTAAAAATTTATCTTCCAAATTCTCGATCAATAAAGCACTAAATTGTCTATTTAAAAAAATTTTTTTATTTTTTTTTTCAAGTCCTGTACACCTTGGAGTGGGGGTGGCGGAAGAGGGGGGGGAAGGATACTACACTAGCAACATCAGGTTATCTATGAACAAAAAATAAATGATGTTTTTTTATCTCACACTAGTAACAAACAATCCATTTTGGAAAAGGTTTATAAAAACCGAAGACCATTCAAAGGAGGTTGAGAAGCAACTATGAAAACCAATATCTACGCAAAAACAATAACGATAATAACAATACTGTAATAATATTGTACTATTACAATTACTATTATAAATTAATTTTAATAACACACACACACATATATATATATATATATATATATATATATATATATATATATATATATATATATATATATATATATATATATATATATATATATATATATATATATATATATATATATATATATATATATATATATAATATAAAGAAGAGAGAAGAGAGAGAGAGAGAGAGAGAGAGAGAGAGAGAGAGAGAGAGAGAGAGAGAGAGAGGGGGGGACTGTAAAAGGGTGAAAGGTTTTGTGGGGATCAGAATCATTTCTTGAAATTAATATATCTATAGTGGTTATTTAAAAAAAAAAAATATACCCAAAAAGTTCTTCCGCTACGCCCAGATACAAATACATACATAAAGGGTACCCGAGAGGAAACGATAAGGATGGGAGTGTGTATGGAGAGGGGTCGGAGGGGGGGGGAGGGAAAAAAGTTAATTTGAACATATGCTTTAATCCAAACGGTTTTTAGAGACTAGTGTTATCATCGTCTGTCACTTTTTTTTTTCCATCTCAAAAAATTAAATAAATTTTTTTTCACATTTATATATTATCTATATTTTCCTATTCAAAAAAAAAATCTTAGAAATATATCATACATATATATTCAGGGAGAAGCAACGAATAAAAAATCATTCAGAATTCAGTGTTCAATTATTCTTAACTCAGAGAGCATGACATGATTTTCTTTTTCTTCACTAAGTTCAACGTTTCCAGTAATAGGAGTCGTAGGGGGTTAGTCAATTATTTTTATAGGACGGGAAAGCAAGTTCATGTGGTACATAACAAAACGGGAGACAATGTTCATAGAGTACATAAGACGGGAGATCATGTTCGTAAGATACATAACATAACGGACGACTACATTTATAGAGTACATAAGACGGGAGACCACGTTCATAGGGACATAACAAAACAGGAGACCAAGTTCAGAAAGTACGCAGGCAAATATTGCTAATTTACAAAATACTCAGAAAGAACCAAAAACATCCACTCGAAATCCATACACATCCACTTAAAATACAAAAACACACAAACATACATACAAAGTTTGAGTGATGATCCGTAAATCTCAAGTCACGTGATGGTTAAAGAAGACGACTACAAATAAAAATAATATATATTATTATTATTATTATAAGTGAAATAATAAATCGTCATGGCCAATGCATCTATCTACCTCATTCCCTCTACAACAAACGGTCTCTTTGGCTGAGTGGAAAGAAGATCTTGGCAAAATCACCCCTCTCCCCCTTCCACCCCCCCTCCTTTTATCATTTCATTCCCCAGGGGTAAAGCATATAACGAAAGGTACTCGCTTGAAGGGCGTTAACCCTGAGAATTTTCACTTCCTTAGTGACTTATGCCTTCGCTCTAATGACGGAGGAAGACGACAGATAATAACTCCTTACATAAAATTTACTACTATTATTATTATTTTTAGTAGTAGTAGTAGTAGTATTAGTACTACAATATATATTGAAAGAATTATTATTATTATTATTATAATGGTTTTTTTTTTTTTTTTTTTTTTTTTTTTTTTTTTTTTTTTTTTTTTTTTTTTATTATTATTAGTAATATATAAAAATAATTTACTACTATTTAAATCAGGTTAAATCATTAAGTGCTGTTATAATTATATCATTTTTATTATTATTATTAGTATTATCATTATTATTATTATTTTAATCACCATTATTATGCTTATAATACCATAATTTTTTTTAAATATAATTTTCATTATTATTATGATTATAACAATTGAATTAAAACTTCCCACAATCATGTGCTTCAACCTCCTTCCCCCACCAACCACCAATCACACCCTCCCCCGAGACACGCACACACATAAACACATACACACACACACACACACACAAGCAATGAAGTGATAATACACAATTACAAGCAAAGATTGATCGACATTTGAAAGAGGAGGAGGAAGAAAAAAAGAAAAAAAAAATGACAAGAAGTTGAACTGTTCATTGAATAATAACTTTTTTTTTTTAATGTCTTAATGATGTATGTATTTATGTATATACTCATACACACACAAACACAAATATATAAAAACGCACATATAAGAACTTTAAATCAGGACTAAACAGGTTTATATATATATATATATATATATATATATATATATATATATATATATATATATATATATATATATATATATATATATATATATATATATATATATATATATATATATATATATATATAATAAATTCAAAAGTTGTTTCAGTTTTTATTTTCAAGACTAAAGAAAAATGACCATGTTCAACCACGGGAAACACTACCTCAATCGATCACTTCCGATCGTTCTTTCTAATTCTTAAAAAATAAATAAATAAATAAATAAATAAATAAATAAATAATAGGAGAAAAGGAAATTTATGTAGAAATTTCTTGATTCAGATCGCCTTAAATATCCTCCCCTTCTTTCCCCCCCCCCTCCTCCTTTACACTTCCGAATTTTAATCCTATCTGGTTCCGAACCCAAATGATCAAAATATTCTGATTCTAATCCCTGTTTAAATTACCATAAAGGGGTTCGATTCACAGAGTGAAACTTTCTATAAACAAGTGTTTACGGGGTCAATATCCCGTGTGAAACTCTAAACAAAAGTTTTTCCCCTCCATCCTACTCGGGAGGAAGAGAGGGGGAGGGAACTGGTTACCTGAAAAGTGGTACCTGACTTTTCCCATTACACTTAAATCCTCGACACTAAGCTGAATAACAAAAACAATACCGATAATTTTTTTAACAGATCACCACTATTCAGGTGCAAAGCCCTTTCAAAGAGGGGGCATATAAAAGAGAAAGGAAGAAGAGAACCCACCCAACCCCGAACCTAACGCAATTCTCTCAGCTGGGCACAGACGTAGGCCTTGAAGAGAGGAATATTAAATGCAGGAGGAAAAAATAGATGATGGTAAGGAGTTCCACTGAACAGAGATGACTGAAAAAAAGGAGGCACCACAACTGGCAAGCCTGGGGGGTTTCCAACATCCACACAAAATTCATGCGAAAGCAGGGAACCCCTTGTGCAACGTGGTGGAATGCGAGAGGGCAATCCCCACGAGCACCTGCCATTGTAGTACCAATAAAAAAGAGTGCGCGCCAACGTCACGTTGCAGAGATAGAAGGTCAAGAGAGTTTGAAAGTAGAGGACAGTTTATTAATCTTTTAGCCTTAGACTAATATAATAAATGTTAAAAAATTAAGAATACCGGGGGAGGGGGGGTTACCCCCTTATGAGGTTTGGTAATGAAATTCACACCCAGCCTCACCCGATCTAAACTTATCGTTGTGAAGAGCAGTAAAAGATTAGGATGAAGGTAAAGGAAGGAAGAGAGAGTAGAGAATAATCAAAGCAAAAACTTTTTAATAATTTGAACCACAAATAATAATAATAATATCCTCACCTCTCCTCCCCACCACACTCCACTCCTTTACACTACCTCAAATATAATAATAATAATAATAATAATAATAATAATAAACAAAAAGAAGTTCTCTACTTTTATCCCTTTGATTTCCCATTTACCCCTCCTTACAATCCCATCATTCCAAATTTTTATTAGACCTTCCCTTTTCCCTTCTCACTATCTATCCCATCTAAACCTTACACCCACACCCACACCCACAAGAGGAGCAGTGTTCGAAATACTTTCTAAAATATTTTACGTTTTATAAGGCTTTTAGTTTTTTTGCTTTTATTTTACATATTTTTATTATTATTGGTAGTAGTAATATCTCTCATCAATATTCTATTATTATTCTTATTACTATTATAATCACTTCTTACTATTTTTATTAATTATTACAA
>SEYY01000542.1:120000-122500 GCA_009176605.1 Armadillidium nasatum
TTATTTTAATTACATAATATTTAGGAATAAACGGTAAAAACAAAAATACAGTAATAAAACAGGACAGTTTACGTGACCGTACGGAAAAAAGAATCATATATATATATATATATATATATATATATATATATATATATATATATATATATATATATATATATATATATATATATATATATATATATATATATATATATATATATATTATCTTCATTTAAAATTATCGGACCCGAAGATCCGTCTTTTTAAGATGACTCCGGACCCCTTTTCATTTTCATGCACATTTATTTACATATATGAAAAAATTTTCAGATAAATTTTTTTTTTTCCTGCTACGGCATTACCCAAAAATTTCTTTGGATCCATCTTCATAACTACGACTCCGACTCCGACTCCAGCCTTGTTGGTCTTCCTCTTACAAACACAATACCAAACAAAATATAAAAAAAATAAGAGTCAAAATAAAGAGAGCAAAACAAATTTTTTTTCAAAAGTTTCATTTTTAAGAATTTTCAAAGAGACAATAATTCAATAAATATTTGGAGGATTAAAAATATACCAAGCAAATTATGGAGAGAGAGAGAGAGAGAGAGAGAGAGAGAGAGAGAGAGAGAGAGAGAGAGAGAGAGAGACAGAGAAAGAGAGAAAGAGAGAAGAGAAAGAGAGAAAGAGAGAAGAGAGAGAGAGAGAGAGAGAGAGAGAGAGAGAGAGAGAGAGAGAGAGAGAGAGAGAGAGAGAGAGAGAGAGAGAGAGAGAGAGAGAGAGAGAGAGAGAGAGAGAGAGAAAATTGAAGTGAAAAGAAATATATATATATATATATATATATATATATATATATATATATATATATATATATATATATATATATATATATATATATATATATATATATATATATATATATATATATATATATATATATAAATAACGGTCTGAAATAAATGACTAGATGGAAAAGCAACAATAACGATAAGAGCAACCTGGCATCTTCATAAATGAGGCCTACCAACGGCATCTTCACCCATAGGTTATATTATTATTATTATTATTATTATTACTATTATTTTTTTTTTACTTTAATTCATGCCTACAATAATAAACCACATATCTATTTGACATTAAAATGTTTTCATTCGTAATCGCAATTATAATATATATATATATATATATATATATATATATATATATATATATATATATATATATATATATATATATATATATATATATATATATATATATATATATATATTAAAAAACGTCGAATGTAAAAATTGCAAAATATCTTCCGATCCAAACATAAATTATTATTATTATTATTTTGCATACCACAAGCCGTAAACTTGATAAAGACCTGAAAGGACGGTGAGGTCATTGTACAAGATACCCAGTAACCACATGACCGACAACACACACAAATACACACATCCCAAGTAAGGTCAAAGATATGCTCCCGGGCACTTGTAATAAGGTGAATTATGAGTGCTACATTGCTTCATGACCAGATTGATTTTGAGAGAGAGAGAGAGAGAGAGAGAGAGAGAGAGAGAGAGAGAGAGAGAGAGAGAGAGAGAGAGAGAGAGAGAGAGAGAGAGAGAGAGAGAGAGAGAGAGAGAGAGAGAGAGAGAGAGAGAGAGAGAGAGAGAGAGAGAGAGAGAGAGAGAGAGAGAGAGAGAGAGAGAGAGAGAGAGAGAGAAGAGAGAGAGAGAGAGAGAGAGAGAGAGAGAGAGAGAGAGAGAGAGAGAGAGAGAGAAGAGAGAGAGAGAGAGAGAGAGAGAGAGAGAGAGAGAGAGAGAGAGAGAGAGAGAGAGAGAGAGAGAGAGAGAGAGAGAGAGAGAATTAAAAAATATATATTTAGACTAATAATTAAAAACAAAATTAAAATACTTCAAACATCGGATAAAAGTATTATTACCAGCAAAGTAATAAATAACTATAACTCTACAAACAACTACTACTTAAAATTATTATTTTTATTGTTGTTATTATTATAACCTATCCAAAATCCAAAGTCTATCATTGTCAATTCCCGATACATCATCCCCTCTCCCTCCCGTATAATGAAACGAACATTATTTCATTTTCAAACTCGACAAATCCAGAAACATAATAAGACTACCTTCACTATTAAAATGATCAATACTCAATGAGTTAAACATATATATATATATATATATATATATATATATATATATATATATATATATATATATATATATATATATATATATATATATATATATATATATATATATATAATAATATATATAATAATATAATATATATATATATATATATCAGGTAAATAAATTTGCAAATATATTAAAAGGGGATCAAATAATTTTAATAAAAAAATCAAGAAATAATAAAAAAAATGTTTGGATAAATTTATAATTTAAAATTATTTAAAAAAATTCCGAGGGGAAATATTCCCCTAAACGTCTTATAAAATCAACAATCATTCTTTCCCTCTTAAACACAGACAGGAGACTTTTCCCCT
>SEYY01000542.1:128020-143020 GCA_009176605.1 Armadillidium nasatum
AGAGAGAGAGAGAGAGAGAGAAAAAAAAAATCAATTGTATTACAAAATAGGTATATAAATCGTATTGAAAATGGAACCCAATTTTTGAACTCAAAAGTTCAATTTACACACAAAAAAAAAAAGAAATAAAAAAATAAATAAATAAATAAAAGATATTCCTCTTGCAATGTGTCTCTCTATACAATGAGTACAACGCACCTATTTTTTATTCCCTTCCTTATTAATTTAGGGGCAAAAACCAATAATTTCTTAAGCAATTATTATAATTACTATTAGCTTTTATTAATTATTTACATTTTATTTTTATTTATATTATTATTATTTATTATTATTATTATTATTATTATTATTACTTGAAGTTACAATCATTGCTAATATTCTACTACTAATAAAAAATTATATTATTATTATAATTACCACCATCATTCATACTGCTTTGAATAATAATTTTAATATTATTACTACTAATATATATACCATTATTAATATTATAACTAATATTTTTATCACTGGTTATAATTATTTTAAATATTATTATTATTATTATTATTATTATTATTATTATTATTATTACATTTTATATTACTATTTTTGACTATAATTATTATAAATATTGTTATCATTATTATTTCTTTTTATCTTATTGTTATTATCATTAGTTATAATTATAAATATTATTAATTTTATCATTATTATTACTATTATTATTATCATTATTATTATCTTATTAGTTTTTATAATTACTTTTATAAAAATTATAAATATAATTAATTATTATTAATTATTATTATCATTATTATTATTATTATTATTATTATTATTATGCATACTTTGAATATCATTAAAATTTGTTATTACTATTATTATATATATATTATTATTATTATTATAATAATAATTATGTCTCCTTATTAATGTTTTCAGCTATTATCAGATTATTATTTATTTATTTATTTTTTATAAGAAAAAGTTCATTTCTCACTGGCATTACCCTATTCTAGGAGAGGAACTTTTCTAGGTAGTATATACCTAGGATCCCCAAGTGTGATCGAAGCAGCGCCCTCAAGCACGTGAGTCAATCACTTCTACCGTTTGAACCACATTATATTTGTGGTACAGATATCCCCATTCGCAAAATTTAAATATCCCCTGAGACTGGGGTCCTATAACTCTCCTCCTCATCGGATTTCGCGCGGATGTGTGAGCAAAATTCGTATCCGTGAATGTGAAGATATTTTTCACTTTGGCTAAAGCACTAATTTGAAATATGAACGAAGAATATGTCAGTGTTTAATTAATATATAAAAACGGTCTTTAAATATCAGAGTTGAAATTCGAAATCTTTTCATTTTCAACATTGGCTATTATCACCGAGTCGGAGCCCAAGTAGGTTCGAAACCCGAATTAAAATAGAATATTTACAAGTGAAATTTGAATAGAACCGATCCTATAACCACGTTATGTAAGTAAGGTCACATGAATTGTGAAGACTGCTAGTCGAAATGGAGGAGGGGAGGAGGTGGGTGGGTATAAATCAAAGGGAATTTAATCGAAATCAAAACCTTAAGTCAAAATTATCGAAGTCAGAATTGGCTGCCGAGTTTAAGTAGGGGGTATAAAATCCCAGGGAGGAGGAGGAAGGAGGAGGAGGAGGAGGAGGAGGAGGAGGAGGAGGAGGGGAGGAGAAGGAAGAGGAGGAGGAGGAAGTAGGAAGGAAGATGAATGAGCAGGAGGAAATAGGAAGGAGGATGAGTGAGAAGGAGGAAGGAGGGAGGGTGAAAGAGGAGGTAGAGTAGTAGTATCTCAAGCAATAAATTATGCATATTAATCCCCCCAGCAGAGAAAAAAACATCCTTTCCGAATGAAACCTCCCAACAAAAAAATCCCCTTCCATTCATTTTTTCTTTTCCCTCAAGTTAAAAACACCTTTTATAATAAGCATAACCATTTCTAATCACCTTTTATTATTACAGGAGAGTTTTCTAAATCAAACTCAATAATACGAGCAACTTTATTACATACTATGAGGAAAACATATAATAATAAGTCAGTTTTCCATGGTTTTATAACCTACTACGGAAGGTAAAGAACCCTTAATTAAGGGACGAAGAAATTCTGTGACAACAAATTTAATCATGACATAAAAAAAAAAGTAAAGCTTAAATATTTCCAATAGAATGAACCAATGAACGTGTGATGACTTTACTTCTTGAACGTTTCGTTTCTTCTTATCTAAAAACTAATGATGTTGTAAATTATGAAGGATTTAAATTAGGGATGGCAGTGAAGTTCGTGTTGTGCACATTTCGTTGTGACGTGGTGCACATGACATAATTTAAAGCATTCTAATTCGGTGAAAAAAAAAAAAAAGGATAGTGCGTAGTGGAGGCGAATTTATTTAATTTTTTACATCCACTGACAAATGCTGTTAAACCAATTATTTTAAAACTGGAGGTCGTCTAACTCTTTCCAACTCCAAACAAATAATAAATAAATAATTATTCCAAATAGAAATTGTTAAAAATAATTACAAACTATTTTAAGTAATTACTTACAACAAAAAAAAAATTTTTTTTTTTGAATTAATTAATTGTTACAACCTAATTGAACCATGTAAAAAAAAAAATATAATATATATATATATATATATATATATATATATATATATATATATATATATATATATATATATATATATATATTATATATATATATATATATATATATATATGTATTGAATTACAAAAGAAAATCCAATTTACAACATAACAATAACTTATTTAAAGTGTAAAATCCAAATTCATTTCATTAAAAACGAAAAAAAAAGAAAAGAAAAAAAAAAGAAAAAAAGAAAGAAAAAAAAAAAAAAAAAAAAAAAAAAAAAAAAAAAAAAAAAAAAAAAAAAAAAAAAAAAATGTTAATTAATTTTTTTTATTATTATTAATTGAATGTAAGAAGTAAATCTTTTATAATATACAAATCTTTTTTACCCTCGTATCAGAGACAAAAAAATAAAAATAATAATATATATAAAGGCACAATAAAGCACATTTTTGCAGGATTGTTATAAGACTAATCTATCATATATATATATATATATATATATATATATATATATATATATATATATATATATATATATATATATATATATATATATATATATATATATATATATATATATATATATATATATATATATAAATTTTCATAACAGTAAAGTATTGATGTTTCCAGACATCTTCAATAGAATAAAGATGTTTTAGCGTATTTAATAAAAGGGTGAACGTAACCAACCAACATAACATACATACATACACACGCACACAAACACATACGTACGCACATACATATACTTACACACACTCATAAAAAAATAAAGCAAAATAATTCCTTTAAAATACACCAGACGAAAACAAATATATAATTTATCAAAATTTAATTAAATAGGAACTGTTATATTATTAATATAAATAATTTTATTAACGGGTTCCTCACCATAGAATTTAAACGAAAATATTAAAAAAAAAAGGGGGGGGGAGGTCCGGAGGGGGTTGGGACCGGGGTTGGGACCGGGGTCGAGATATATATATATATATATATATATATATATATATATATATATATATATATATATATATATATATATATATATATATATATATATATATATATATATATATATATATATATATATATATATATATATATATATATAAAGTATTACGAGTTTGCGTACGGTATCCTGATAAAAAGCCTTTTGATAAGTATTCTTATACACCTGATATACGAGTATAATAAAAAGCTCTGAACGGGATAGTGATAGTGTCTTACCTCATCGACCTAATTTCGGTGTTTATTAAGATTAGTCAAGCATAGCAGGAAGAGGTCTGGGCACCAATGCCGCACCGTACAACACCATCAGTTGTTGTAGAAACAACGCTGTACCACACACAACACCGTATCGAACCAAAAAAACAGCTCATCACTCACCGCACCGCATCATCTTTCGCAATCAGCACAGAAGAACCGCAACAACGCACCAAGAGAAACATCAGAGCACCGATACGCAAAGCACTAAATGACGCACACCACTCAGTGACTACATCGCCTTTTTTTTGCAATGCGAACCACACTACGCACTGCACCAGGAGGGCATCACCGGAACTACACAGAGCAACGTAACAAATGGAGCACAACACTCACGACATCGAACCGCATCATATCTTATGCAATGTATACCACACTACGCATAGGAAAGGCAAAGGAACGAACAAAACTAACACGACCTTCACAGCATCATCTTTTACAATTATAAAAGCACCGCATCATCTTTTTCGACGTCAACCTAGTTTCAATGTAAGATTTTGATTTGAATTTATATGACTTATGAAAAGAAGGCTCAAAAATATTACCTGATTATGTTACTATATGTCTTGTGACAATTTTATAACCAAAAAGAGTAAAATCTAGTGAGAGGACAATGTGATTCTTCCAAGATATATTACGAGAAAAAGAAACGACAAGAATATTAAGGGCAGAAGATAATTTTTTAAGTTTAGTGCTTCCACAGAAAGTATTATAAGCCAAATGGATAGATGAAGAAAGGAGTTTTTATGGCGTTAAAACCAATCACGTTTTCACCCTCTCTACCTCAACTAGAAATACAAGAAATATCAGGTGTCAGATGCTCCAAGGCAACTGTTTCACTTCCGCTATTAGCAACTGAATAGAACGCTTTTCAATCAACAGCCAAAGAGAAACCAAAAACCAACTGGCGATCTTGGATGAGAATCATTAATAAATTTTCAAATTTGTATGTGAAAGATTAATTCGAATGGAATGAACAAAAGTAAAAGAAAAAGGCCGATAGCAATAGGAATGAAATGAGTCCCATTTTGTCTGCATAGTGTGAATGAACACATGCTTACAGGAGGAAGAAATGGTCAAAAGTGGTAGGAAGAGACGAAATGGCTAATCAAGAAAGGTAAAAGCCCGTAAGCACAAATTTTAAGTCTGGGAAGAAAAGAAACGTCCATAAAAAATATTTAAACTGTCAGTCATAAATATATGGGAAGAAGAGTTAAACCAAATTTTAGTTAATGGAAAACGAAATGGAATGTATAGGCAGATAGGTGATGAACTGAGTTATTAAAAAAGTGGAGAAAAGTTGGAGATTGGATAGAACCCTGAAGAACAACACCAGATATATTTATAGCATGAATGGTGATAATCTACAACAGCTGCTATAGAACGACCAGATAGAAAACTAGAGAGAACGTCACAAAGAGAAGGATAGATACCGAAAAAAACAAGATTAGAAATCAAAGTTTTGTGTCGACTCTATCAAAGTTTTTAATATGTCTAAAGCTATAGCAAAAACCTTGCCTAAATATTAACAAGCAGAGGACCAAGAGTTTGGAAGACTGGGGAATGAAGATCATCAGTAGCACAGTCCTTATGGATGCCATAATTATGATCTAAGATAAGAAGAAATAAGATCTTTCCAAAATTTCACATTGAGGATTGGTTCAAAAACTTTTGTAAAGTATTGCTGAGCTTGAAGCAATACGATTATAGTTAGAGGATTGAGATGGGTCCTCCTTCTGAAACCACAAGCAAAATAAATGCACACTCCCAGCAAGATGGAAAGATTGAAGTTTATAGGCAAAGTTGAAAGATTTTACCAAGACAAGGGCGCAACTCAAGTTCAAGTCTTAAGGACCACAGGTGGGACACCTTCAGAACAGTAAGTCTTCTACTTAAAAATAAAGTTATAATTTCTGGATTGGGAATGGGATTCGAGGATTTCGAAGTTAACTGGAATGGAACCCAGATGTTCTGATTCGATATAATATATATATATATATATATATATATATATATATATATATATATATATATATATATATATATATATATATATATATATATATTATATATATATATATATATATATATATATATATATATATATATATATATATGAAAATGAAGTAGTGGTCACAGTTTTCCCAATCGACTAAACTACGAGTTATAGTTTAAGGCATCATATCTATTAAAAGTTAGTTCGTCAATCAAAATAAATTTACAAGAAAAATTTAAAATTTAAAGTGTGTTTTTGATCTAGAGAAAGGAATGACTATTAAAATGATTTTTTTCGAGAAATTACTTTATTTTTTTTTCTATGAGGGTCGTGGTGGTGGCCATATCATGCATGAATAAATTAAACTGTAGGGAACAGAATTGCATCCTCTGGTACCGTGTGAAACAATTGGTGGGTTTTAGATGAATGTTTTTTTTGTACTACCTGTGATATTTTACTGGACAGGAAACTGAAAAAGAGATTGATATTAAATCTTACTTTAAGTATTGGCATCAAGGTTTGATGTACAAACATGAGGAACTATAATTTGAATTTTCCATACAGGCTACAAAACCAAGATTCGAGTTTTTAACCCACAAGGTTAGTCAAGACCAAGGGATACCAATTTTAACCAGCACTCTAAATGAACGGTAATAGGATGAAAGACTTTACATTCTACTGGCGATAGTAAGTGGAAACCCTAAGAATAAAGTTTCTATACATTCTTTTGATCATAAATCATAAACACAATACTTCTCCAAAGAACAAAAACACATTGAGCCCTAATTGATCAATACGTGAAGTAGAAAAATTTAGGCTTTGGGAAAAAGAAACCAAAACAACAAAAGGAGGCAGGAGGAGAGATAAGACTCTCATACACAACGGTCTTTTTTATAGTGAAATAAAAGTATATAACACAGCGACAAGTTTCTAGAAGAAAATTCATTTGTTTTGATCATACCCAGTTGTTCCTAATATAACACTAATCCATAATTTTGTGTGTGTATATATATATATATATATATATATATATATATATATATATATATATATATATATATATATATATATATATATATATATATATATATATATATATATATATATATATATATATATATATATATATATATGCACTACTCACCTGGTAGAGGATTGTTGTTAGGGATCCAAGTGACAGGTTCGCAGGGGCTGGCCTCCTTGGTCCCTTTGCAGCATGTCCATTGGCCCCTTATCAAGGCCCCAGGATGGACATGTGAAGATAAAGATACGTTATCTGCCACAACTGAAAAAAAAATAATTTATTTTCATTAAAAGTTTCTTCTAAAGTTGATACCCAATACGTAAACTGGCATCCTCACTTAATTTTACCCAACTAATAGGAAGAGGTAAATTATATACAGTATATAAACTAGAGCTTCATTTCCTCTAACAAGAAAACAAGTTTTCCCAGGCTAACACAATCATTGGTAAAGTTTATTATTATTATTTTTGTTGTTAATTATTATTATTACCTTTATTATTATGGAACTACGAACACTGTCAGAATAATTTCAATATTTTAAGTTTACATCCTGGCATAGTGGCCACAATAGGTTGTGGTATCCAAATTAAAATATCATTTTAAAAAATCCATCAGAAATCCCATGAAATATATTTAAAATTAAAATCTCTTTTCTGAGAAGCAATAACTAAATGATTTGCAACTTTTTGCAAAAACCTCGTTGATATTTCTCATTAGCAAATTTAAGTATTAATCCGCATTACAATAATAAGTTAGAAATAAACAATCATTACATAGTAGAGATGTAATTAACACAATGTGTAATTTTTGACATGATGGGATGCAGAAGATCTGCATGAGAATCTTTTAATTTTCTCCGGATGTTGGTGTGGGTGGGATTCGGATATCCCAAAAATCAATACTAAATAGTATGAATATTTATAATATTTTATTGAAAGGATGGCTTATGTCGTTAGAATTAAAATAATTCAAAATTTAAAGTTCTAATACTAACAGAAATCATAAGCAAACTAAGCAATAATCATAATTATCATAATGATAATAAAAAACAACAACAAAAGAAACCCTCAAAACAATACATTATTTTAATTAATGATAATAAAAGGTCCTAAAAAGCAATGGTAATGAAATTTTAAAGAGCTGACTACTAAAATTTCAGTACTTCTTGAATTACTATGATCAATGCTTATTAAATTACATTAATCAATGCCTGAATTATAATTAATGCTTGAACTATAATCAATGGAAAGATGATTTTTAAGTATTTAAACAATACATTATTTTAATTAATGATAATAAAAGGTCCTAAAAAGCAATGGTAATGAAATTTTAAAGAGCTGACTACTAAAATTTCAGTACTTCTTGAATTACTATGATCAATGCTTATTAAATTACATTAATCAATGCCTGAATTATAATTAATGCTTGAACTATAATCAATGGAAAGATGATTTTTAAGTATTTATGAATCAATAATCATAAATAATCCTAGAAAAAAAGGGTAATCAAATATAAATAATCATACATAAAAAAAAAATTTAATCATAAAGGATCAACAATTTTATTAGTTATTAATCTTTGATAAAATTTAAAAATAAAAAATAAACTCCTTCTATATAAAAAAAAATTAAAAAAAAAAAAAAAAAAAAAACTACTACAATGCTAATTGCAATCAATTATGTTAATTGAACCTGTGACAATATAGTGAAAACTAAGGTGCCTAAAATAAACAGAAAATTTAATTAGTACTAATTGACACAATCAATTAAATAAAAAATTTAATTATAAGTGTCATATACTTATAAAATTAGTACAAAAAATCGCAAATAAATAATATATTATATATATATATATATATATATATATATATATATATATATATATATATATATATATATATATATATATATATATATATATATATATATATATATATATATATATATATATATATATATATATATATATATATATATATATATATATATATATATATATATATATATATATATGACGCTTTTCTCTTTAATTATCTGGGTGGGGAGCTACTTTAGAGAGTACCCCTATAGGAATAGTACTAGGGCCCTTCGCAACAGAAGTATTTTTTAAATAGTATATTTATTTTTAATTTTTTAATTACTGATTACAAAAATTGTGAGCCTGGTGAAGAAGACAATTAAATGGAAATACAGGTCTCTAACTGAAGGGTTACAAGCAAAGGAGTGCAAGTGAAGAAGTGACAAAGTTGTAAAGATGAAGTGAGTGAGAAAAAAACACAAGAAACAATAATTAACTCTTTGAAGGCAAAGAGGAATACATTTTACAATATCTGTACTGTCCTGTCTTAATTATTTGCTTTTATTATTTTCAAACTCTTTTTTTTTCCTTCTTTAAAATAAATTTTTTGTGCCCTTATGAACCCTCCCCCCCCCTCAGTTATGAAAACAAATAGAATACTCAAACAAATAAAATTTTTACTGGCGTTATAATTCACTGCTATTTTCATCACTTCTTCATCATTTAATTAAAACCATTAAAGACAATTCACTCACATTTATCAGATCATGATGTTATTAGTAAAAAATTAAATAAAAAAAAAAATACTATTTCATAAAAAAAAAAAATAATAAAAATAAAACAAATATGAAGTAAATATCAAAGGACTGCAGAGCAGAGAGAATTTAATTATTTATTTATTTTTACTTTTTTTATTTTTTTTTTTATATATATATATATATATATATATATATATATATATATATATATATATATATATATATATATATATATATATATATATATATATATATATATATATATATATATATATATATATATATAACTAAAAAAAATTTACAGACAAAATAAAACGATTTTTATACATTTCAAGTTTAAAAAACAAGCTCAAATTTAACAATTTATGAAAATTACAAATTACAAAAACTTATTTTCACTGTTAAAGATATTCTCGATGTTCTGAGATAATAATATGGATCAAAATTTTTACAAAAAATCTTACGAATCTGCATCTAATTTACACTAAAAAGCATTTAATATTTTTATTTTTTTTTTTCTGGCTACAACTCTTTGACATCAGATTCGATACCTGAAAATTGTACAGCTCCGAATTCGTAATTTGAAAATTAACCGGACCTGTTTATTTTCCCTTCAGCATAAATATTAAAAAATTATTTTAAAATTATTTTTTTTTCCCCTCTGGCGCTATCTCCATCCAAAAAACTTGCAGCTCCAATATATTCAAACTAATTGAAAACAAAAACACTTACACACACACACAAAAATCTGTAACTATATACAACAAATGTATCTTCCTTAAACTGGACAGTTACAGGATTTCATCTTTATCACACTGTGGGTATCGTAAATACATTTTCAGTATATATATATATATATATATATATATATATATATATATATATATATATATATATATATATATATATATATATATATATATATATATATATATATATATATATATATATATATATATATATATATGCGCTGGCTCCACCAAAACAAATTTTTTTTCTCCTATTCCACGTATCTTGTTCCTCAACAACGGTGAACACCTCATAAATTAAAAATGAAAAAATGGAGCAAGTTAACATGTAAACTGTCGGTTTAATTAGTTTCAGTCCGGTACAAATTAATCATGTCCCCCAAAATTCTACCCTTCGACTCTCTTAAACAAAGAAAACCCCTTCAAAATTTCAGAGAAATTCCTTAGACATAATTAAGAGGAGAGGCATAGCCCTAATCGAAGGGAGCAACTTTTCTTGGTAGTATATACATAGGATCCGCAAGCGGGATCAAACTGGCGCCCTCAAACGACGTGAGTCAATCACTCTACCATTTGTGCCACGTTAGACAGTACAGTTAATAGGACCTTACAAAACTGTATATATATATATAGATCTTACATATTTTCAAACAGATTTCCATCACAATTATTTTAAAACAGAACTGTCTAATTTTTTGGACGACGTTCCACTTAATATCTGTGGAATTTTGCATTTTATGACTATTGGTGCTACGCCACATTATAATACTGCTGCTAGACAATATCTAAATGATGCCGTCCCTGGTCGCTGGATAAGCAGCTGAGGTAAATCATCGCTCTTCCTCCTCACTTAAACTCACAAGATTTCCTCTATATACGATTTCACTTAAGGCCGTTAATGTACTCGTCTTCCGTCAATCGTGATGAAACTCCAAGATCGAGTTGTGGCAGTGTGTGAGGTGTGTTCTGGGATTGATAAGACGACACACTGAGGCCTGCATTCATGAAAAAGGTTGATATTAAACATTTAAAATAAGATGATGTGAAGAGTTGTGTACCAATATACTCGTAATAAATCTAAAATTATTAAGTAACTGGTTGTTACTTGTTAGAGTTAACTGGAAAATGTCCCGATGCAAGAACCAAGTATTTCCAGATCCATGCTAACAAACTATTTTTATTCTTTTATACAAGGTATTTCCTTTGAGCATTAAAAACCTGTGCGCATATATATATATATATATATATATATATATATATATATATATATATATATATATATATATATATATATATATATATATATATATATATATATATATATATATATATATATATATATATATATATATATATATATATATATATATATATATATATAAAATTTGAAAAAACAATTTTTAGTAAAATGATTCAAGATTTCAATGCAGAAATTTAAAAAAAAAAAATAATCAAAATCAATTATGTGTTTAAAAATAAAAACAAAATCAAATAATGTGTTTAAAACAAACACGTGATAGTTGAAGCATCACTCACACACACACACACACACACAAATCAAGGTGTTACATTAAAAAAAAAAAAGCATAAGCCATTAAAAAAAAAAAATTGCAAACTTAACACAAATCGTGGTTATCAAATTTTTTTTTATTTATTTATTTATTTTTTTTTTTACATACGGTATTTCAACGCCAAATATTTTCCCTCAAACTCATCACGTTTTGAAAGCTCCAATTGTAAATACACAAGAGGTTAAGGTCACTCTGTTTTTTATGCAGAGTTAGCTTCTCCATTTCTGTAACGACAATAGCTCAATGAGATAATAATAATAATAATAATAATAATAATAATAATAATAATAATAATAATAATAATAATCATTCAATAAATAAAAAAACAAAAAACAAATAAATAAATAACCTTCTTGTAATGTTTAATATTAACTAACAATTTGTATTTAAGATGAATCTGACTTGAAGTACCAGAATTCCGCCTTTGTTTTAAACAGAAGCGTGAAAAAGTTATGCTCCAAATATGGCCCCGTTGCTGTGAAAAGATCAAACCACAGGAAGAAATTAGTTCAAGCACATTTAAGCATTAGTTTAGGAGACCATAGAGGACGTTGGGTTTCAGCTGAATAATAAGCATATAGCACCCAATATAAGCGTAGTTGAAAGTTTGAAAAAGACTGGATTGTATGCTCCTTGGTTTGCTCTTTTACATCCTTTGTTTATTTATTCCTCTATATATAAATATGACTTAATGTTGGGTGGGAATGAAACAAAAGATATCTTATTGTACGTAAAAATCTGATAAACCCTTTACAATCTTTGGCTGTTCAGTTTTTATAGCAACAATAACACTTTTTCTTTTTCTAATTACAGGCGTAGTTTCTAAATGCAGTTTCTCCATGCATTTCTGTTTTGTGAGTAGGTATGCAAAGTATTTTCCTTAAAATGGTTTACAAGGGAGATATAGAAGTCTGTAGATACTTTTGTCAAAGAAGTTCACTTTTTTATGGGTACATTTCTCTTAAGTGTGCAACAGTTTCAATAATTCAATTTTGGCAGAATTCTTCTTCCAAAGATTTAGTCTTTGAGTACTTCCTGAAAACAATAAAGCCGAGAGGTTGTTTCTCTTAAAACATCCAAACATTTAGATATGATTAAAAATGAACCCTCTAGTCTGGGTACTAATGCTTTGTATTCTTGTAAGTTCAACAAAACATCCTTTTTACACACCTGTCATCTTCACGGACAAGGGTATAATACGCAATACATGGACCTTCAACCTGGAAAGAACTTTTTAACCGACACAAAATCACTATAATTAGGCACATACTTGGGTCCTCAGCCCCTCAGACACAAATTTTCATTGCCCTCCCCTTTCTCCAATCACAGATTAGGAAAAATTATGGATCTTTAAAATTTTCCACTAATACTTTGATAATTACAAAATAAAATTAAATTAAATTTAAAAGTAATATTTATTATTCGGATTTGATACAAATTTAGCCTAAAACTAAAAATTACTTTTCAAGGGTATCTATCTTATTTTTCTATAGCATATAAATTTTATTTTCAATTGGGAAAGTTTATCTTTTAATGACCCAATTTTATATTATATTTTATGTTTCAAACCTTATTTATGATAACTTGATTGGTGATTTGCTACCCTGGCCAACTGCCCAGTTTGCTAACCTAAATAGGATTTCACCTTTTATTTTCTTTCCTCACATATATATATATATATATATATATATATATATATATATATATATATATATATATATATATATATATATATATATATATATATATATATATATATATATATATATATATATATATATATATATATATATATATATGCAGCAGCTTATAGAAATTACAATCTTCTTCAAATTCCAGAAACTCATGAACTTATATATTTCAAAATGGAGGGACAAAATTTGGAATAGAAAAATGAGAAATTCACCATTAAAAAAAAAAAAAAATAATAATAATAATAATTATAATAAATAAATAAATAAATAAAGATAATAATAACTAATAAATAAAGATAAAAAATTGAAGGAATAGAGTGCTTACGTGTTCTTATATGTTCAACCCAATGTTCTTGCTCGTGTGAAGACCAAGCAGCAATGTAGAGAACGAACTGTTCATCGTCTACATCTGCATAAACCATTTGAAAGACATAATCTCGTTGAAAGACTTTTGAATCAACTTTTTCAACAGCTTCAACTCGAGATAATTCCACTCTCCCTTTTTCCTTTTTACGACCACTCTGAAAAGTATAAAATATATGAGCAAACAATGTTTATGAATATTTTAACCATGCAAAATATGAGTCGTAACAGACAGACAGACACACACACTAGCAACGTTAAAAAATGTGTCAAATATATACATTATATGAGGAGTATTTTTTAATTTTCTGCTGAGTTACAAGATTAATTGTACAATTTATTTTATGCAATGAAATAGAGGTACAAAAAAAAAAAAAAAAAAAAAAAAAAAAAAAAAAAAAAAAAAAACATTCAAGGAAATTGAAGAAACAAATTCCCATTACCACTACTATGACTACTAAAAATGATCAAAATTATTATAGAACATTTCTGAATTGATAAAAATATTCTCCTAAAAAAAAAAAAAAAATAGTGATGCTTTTGGTAAATAAATATTTTAATAAATAAAATGTGGTTTTTATTTTTTCACTTTATGGGAAATTAAATTCATTCAATCTCATAGGGAAAAAAATGACAGGGGAAAAGATTTTTCCATATCAGCATTAATAATAAATGCTTTGGAAATAATGTATATATAGGAAACAAATATCACAAGGTGACTGTGTTATTAAGTTATTTAGTCATGCAAAATTGAATGGAATTATAATGAAGTGTCGCAAATTTTTAAAACTTGGCTGCAAACACAATTATCTTATCAAATAAAATTATCCAAATACTAAAAGGAAATTTCATTTACACACATTTGTAGTTGGACAAAAATAATCATCAAGAGGTTATTACTTATTCAGAATTATAACCATAGCAATTCACAAAGAAACACAGCTATGCTGAGTTGCTTTAGAGTTGATCAGTTTGCGATGTTTACTGCACGATTTTAAAAAGAAGAAGAAGAAGAAAAAAAATGTAATAGGGGAATGGTTAGTTTAAGTTATTCAGAATTATAACCAGCTTGCCAAAAGATTTTATGTTTAGAAGACATCTACAAGAAGTTTACTGCAGAATTTTAAAAAAAAATAAAAAATAAAAATTAAACAAATAAATTTCAATAGGGAATGATA
>SEYY01000542.1:148020-163020 GCA_009176605.1 Armadillidium nasatum
AGAGAGAGAGAGAGAGAGAGAGAGAGAGAGAGAGAGAGAGAGAGAGAGAGAGAGAGAGAGAGAGAGAGAGAGAGAGAGAGAGAGAGAGAGAGAGAGAGAGAGAGAGAGAGAGAGAGAGAGAGAGAGAGAGAGAGAGAGAGAGAGAGAGAGAGAGAGAGAGAGAGAGAGAGAGAGAGAGAGAGAGAGAGAGAGAGAGAGAGAGAGAGAGAGAGAGAGAGAGAGAGAGAGAGAGAGAGAGAGAGAGAGAGAGAGAGAGAGAGAGAGAGAGAGAGAGAGAGAGAGAGAGAGAGAGAGAGAGAGAGAGAGAGAGAGAGAGAGAGAGAGAGAGAGAGAGAGAGAGAGAGACAGAGAGAGAGAGAGACAGAGAGAGAGAGAGAGAGAGAGAGAGAGAGAGAGAGAGAGAGAGAGAGAGAGAGAGAGAGAGAGAGAGAGAGAGAGAGAGAGAGAGAGAGAGACTTGCTCCTGCCCCCTCTTTGAAAATGACCCCACAATTAAAATTCTATGATGCCATAGTCAAAATAACGGAGAATAATAAAACTGTGGTCTTTCAATTGGATATAATATTGTATACAATTAGTCGTGACCAGCAATTAAGAACAGTTATTATTTCAAGGCTCTCTATGATAATATATATATATATATATATATATATATATATATATATATATATATATAATATATATATATATATATATATATATATATATATATATATATATATATATATATATATATATATAGGAAATTACTCATTAGTATTAAATTCTGAGGAAACTAATCATATTACATTAATGAAACTGAATTAATGATAATAAACTTTAATAATAATAACACTAATGGTTTTGTATGTGTGTATGTACGTATGTGTTCTACACTTACCCAGTATCCAACTCTCTCTTGATTTTGCATTAAATAAAAATAAGCTGTATTTTTTTTTCATTTGAGTAAGCTAAATGTATCAACTAAACTTAAGCTGGGCCTGTCAAACTTTAATTTAACTTGTCCTACCTTTACCTAACCTGACATAACTTGTGTATGCTTCACCTGAACTATCACAGTTTTACCTAACCAGTCCTAATTACACTTGACCTGACATAACCCTGTCCTAGCAAAATGGCAGAGATAAGTATCTATATATATATATATATATATATATATATATATATATATATATATATATATATATATATATATATATATATATATATATATATATATATATATATATATATATATATATATATATATATATATATATATATATATATATATATATATCTTTAAATTTAAGACCTACACTTCTTGATATCTGAAATTTGACTTTTGAAATTATCATAGATCTGTTCAGTCCCAATACTTCATTGATACGAGTACCTTTGTTTTTCAGTTAACTTACTTAAGCTCACACTATGATTTATGAAAACTACTTCTCTTCAGCTTCCCCATTCTTTGAAGGCAAAAACTTTCCCCCGTTTTCTTGGTGTTCTCCCCTTCCCCACTTCTACTATACAGTTCAATATGAATATTTTAATTTTCTTTTCCTCATAACTAATAAACTCTCTCTTAATAGTTATCAAGCTATTTTTGTTTTACATTCTCTTCTATTTTTTATAATTACGTTATTTAGAATCTCCCGAATATGGGCTTCCCATAAATTTTTAATTTTAACTTCTTCCCACTGATAATTCTCAATTTTCTTAATTTTAAAGGTTTCTTCCTTTTTTTGCTTGAAACTATTCTTCTACATTGCATTTTTTTTAATCCTTCTGATGTGTTTAACTTGTCTTCTCCGTTTTTCTATAATTAATTGCATTTTTACCATTTATTTTTCATGTTTCTTTACAAAATAAAGAAACTCCCCTCTCACTCAGTCCACAAAAGAAATAAATATGATCTAAATATTTAAAATATTTTGTCCATGGTCTCTTCATTTCTCCAACTTTTATCTTCAAACCTAAGCAGAACTTTGTTAAGGAAACATTTTTCTTATATCTTGCAACATATAGTTCGGTGAATGTTACAGTTTTAGATGTCTTCAGTAAGACACCAGCCCAAGTGCATTTTCACTTTTTGTTGCTAATGCAAATCAAAGGGGAGCATATTTCTTCCATTTCCAATGCAGATATTGTTAATGTAAATCAAAGGGGTGCATATTTCTTCCATTTCCAAAGTTGATTTCTATTTTTTTCATGTATCACAATTCACAATTGACTGACAGCATGCATGTCATAATTAGCTCCTCAAAACTTAAAGCAAAATATATTTTATTTATAAATACATTGCCAGTTCCAAGGTTTAGAGAATTATTGGCTAATGTCTCTCAGTCCATTGTTAACATAAAGGTACTCAAAAAAAAAAATTTAAATTTTATTCTTTACATTCTTTTAAAGAGACAGAAAAATCAACTCAGTCATAATCAGTCCTGTAGAATGGGAATATGAACCCAGTTCTAATCATGGAATCAATAAATATTGGTGGATTGAAATGAATATCAGGGTCTGGTTGGAAAGCCTTCTTGGGACCAGTACTGGAATCAGAGAAGAGTAAGAACATCTCATGTTTATTGGTAGTTGAAATTGGAATAAAAAAAGAAAATATTACTGGAATCTCAATTTTTTTAAATAGAGTCAGAACTGCAATTGAAGACAAAGCCATAAATGGATTAACCCTGGAAAAATTCTTTCCTCTTCCTTGTGGAAAGTCTTTATCATCAGAAGTCTCTCTAATTAAATCATTATAAAATTTACAAATCCCATCTTAATTTCTTAAACTCAAAACCATTTACCTAATGGTTCTTTCTCTGCCAAATTTATTCTAAAAACACATGTCTCATTCAGAAATTAAATAGTTTCATTGCACAAACACCTCTCTCTCTTTTCAAGTCTTCAAAATAAAAATTAAAAAACCCTGCTCAGACCCTTTAATATTCGTCTACTTTTTCTTTTAAAACGTCATACTTTTTACAGTATCAATTACACTACTACTACAAATTATTACTATTATTATAATTATTATTCTCATACAATAACAAAAATGAACTAATAAAAAATAATTACTTAAAACCAAAACAAATGGAAAAGAGATGAACATATATAAACAAGTAGATGGATGGATAAATAGATAGATAGATAGATTATTATTATTATTATTATTATTATTATTATTATTATTATTATTATTATTATTATTATTATGATTATTATTATTACTATTATTAACTTTTATTATTATTATTATATAACTAATAAAAATGAAATTAAAAATTTTAACAGATAGAAAAGTAAAGAGAAAAGAAAGGAGGAAGAGAATTATGAACAGGTGGATGGGTATTATTATTATTATTATTATTATTACTTTTCAAGTACATATGACTTTTAATGATAATTTAACTAAAAAAAATTAAAGGAAGAAATGCATGGAGAGATATAAAAATAAATTATTATTATAATTATTATACCAATGACTACTAATGATAATACAACTAAAAATATTAGAGATAAACACATTGAGATAGAATATTATTATTATTACTATTATATTTTTATTCCAGCCCTAATTAAAAATGAATAAAAAAAAAATTAAAAATAATAAAATTAAAAAAAAAATCTTTAAATAAAGAAAAAATCTGATAAATTTATATTTAAAAATGAAGGAAACAAAGCAACATATTAATTAAATTTTAAAATAATAAAACAAAAATTGAGCAACAAAACCCAAAACCATCATAAATACAAATGTACATGAGTATACACAAATATATATACATACAATAATTATATGAATGGTATATATATATTTATAACTCCAGATGGTCTTGCATATAATACAAAAGTGAAATGCATGAACAGCATTCATGCAAATGTACAGAATATAATATATATATATATATATATATATATTATATATATATATATATATATATATATATATATATATATATATATATATATATATATATATTATATATATATATATATATATATATTTTTTATATTTTATTATATATATTTATTTATATATATATATATATATATATATATATATATATATATATATATATATATATATATATATATATATATATATTATTATATATATATATATATATATTATATATAATAATATATATATATATATATATATTATATATATATATATATATATATATATATATATATATATATATATATATATATATATATATATATATATATATATATATATATATATTCAGGTAACAATATTATTCAAGGACCCTTAACCCAGATACAATTGCCACAAAAACTTACAGGACCACACATAACAGACTAAAATCTCAACATCATTCACAGCTTTACACTATAGCAACATCTATAAAACCATTCCACTGAATATTCTTTAACCCAATGCATTCACACCTTTATCATGCAAAAATACTTCAACAGTCAGCAACCCAATAATCTCATCAACACATACTCTCCTAACATATCAAACTCACACAACACTCTCCTATGCAAAACCCGAATATTACTTAAACTTACAGGTGTAAACAGCGATTCAAAACACAATGCATCTCCAACAGGACAAAAATGTCAATTCAAGCCAGAAACAACAACAAATACTTTTGCGATGCTCCTCTCTCTCTCTCTCAGCACACATGGCACCTATTCAAACTGCATTGCTAAGGGACTTGTGGAGCCAATCAATGGACATAGTGTGTTCCCCGGATGCAGTATGGCTTTTCAAATAAAAGCAGGTCAGGAGGATAAAATGTAAGTAAAAAAAAAGTTATATATATATATATATATATATATATATATATATATATATATATATATATATATATATATATATATATATATATATATATATATATATATATATATATATATATATATATAGCTGTCTTCAAGAGTTTACAACTGTTTAGAAACAAGGGGAAAGGGATAATTAGAAAGGGTAAGTAGAAAGGTAAAAATCTAAGAGATTTATTCTTGAAAAGAACAGACACAATGTGAAGGGAACTGTTACAATGAATAAATAATCATGTAAAATATTAAAAAAGTTTTAAAAGTCTCGTTTGAATATATTATTCAGTACATAAGCATGAGAAAAATAAGAAAAAAAAATAATCCTTTTTGCCAATTATGAGGAGAAGAAACAAATATTTTGACAATTTTACTTTAGAATTTCAGTAAAATAGTTCCAAAAAAATTTCTTAAAAAAAATTTAAGTTTTTTAAATTTAATTCTGGCTAGAGAAATGGAATTTCTTGATGAGTTGAGTCAAATGAAGATTATCTTCACTTGCTATTAAAGGGGTAAGAAATCCTCTTCTACAATATTTTTTTCCTTCCTACAAATATTTGTGACTATATGTAAACAAATTTATCAGTAACTTCCACAACCACTTTGCAGTTAGATAAGACAGTGTGGATGGGTATATTATTATAATAATAATAATAATAATAATAATAATAATATTCTTACCGTTCTATCACCATCATAATAAATAATGTGATGAGGTGTCAATATAAACCACCTCTCCTTCCAATTGGTAGGTCCGAACCTGCTTTTGTTTTGAGATCGTTTTGTCATATAAGCCTCTCTTAACACTTCTTCATTTCTATTGGTCATCTTTGGTGGTGCTTTTATTAATAATTATTTTATTTAATTAATTGAATAAATTATAATTAGGATAATTACATTTGCTTTCATATTTTGCACTATTTGTCCTTAAAAGTTTTTTTTTTTTTAAATATTAATTAAAAACATTTGATTATTAAAAAAGTTACACAATAAACAAGTAATAGGTTAATGAAAAATGAACGAAAGAAATTCCATTTCTATTTAAGATGGTTTCATAAAACATATTGAAAATGTTGTAAACACAATCTGTAAAGATAAAAAAACATAATTTTAATTTTCAAAAGAGATATTCATATTGGTTTGAAGGTGAAAAATATATTTATTAAGCTTGAAGATTTTTAAAAACATCTGAATCCCACTACATCCCATTAAATGTCTAATCACAGCTTTAAACATTTATGCCAGCCTATTTCCACTTTTTATATAAATTAGAAAATATTTTTCAAGAAAGTGAAAGGGGTGGAGTGAGCAAAAGTTTAGATTCACAATACCAATATAGGCTTGTTTCTGTTACTTCCTTTTTTTTTTCATTTTCAAAAAAATCCTAAACAGAAAGATTTGGAAACTTCTTAAATCTTCTTTCGGATCATCAGCATGGGTTCAATAATGATTGAACATGTGATCTTTCTTTTGTCTTAACTCTTGGTCTCGCTTTTCAAAGTTTTGGAGAATCTTATGATCTGACAATAAATAATATCATTCACTCTGAGTAAAGAAGTCATGCCATCTCAATCTAAGAAAATACTCTTTCATTAATAGTATTGTTAATTTTTGGAATGGTGTTGAACAGAAGATTATTGACTGTGATTCTCTTGCAGCATTTAAAAGGGTGCTAGATAGATAAGAGAATGATTTAGATATTGTATACTATAACTTGACTAATTCAAATTTCAGGGTATATATGAATTTTTAGACCAGTATGTGACTAAGACTATAAATTTTAGACCAGTTGTGACTAAGCCTAACTGGCAGTTTGTATTGGGTGTTGGTTCATTGCATGTTGCACATATAATTCGTTGTATATCATTAGTTATATAGACTAACTGGGACACTGTTCCAGGCTAAAAATTAAGAATGGTGGATTAAATCAAACAAAATATAAGAAAATTAAGATTTTTTTCTTGTCTTTTCAATATTCTCTTTTCCTTTTCTATTTCTTTTAACCACTCCTCTTCTGCTAGTGAATGTTCATCTTTGTGTTTTGATTTTAGATGCCCCCATAAAGATTGGTTGAAAAATTTTTACTTGGGGCATCCAGAGGTCCTCTTCTAATTTTCTGACTGCAGATGTTACATTTAGCTATTTCGAACCTATCCAGAAACATTGTAAAGTACTCCCATACTGCTGAAGCTGATCTTTTAGCCATAGTGACAAAGTATAAACAAAATAATAATTCTGAAATAATGTAGCTAAATGATACAAATTTGATACACAGCAATAACATAGCAATATATATAAATACAGGTTATATTGAATAATTTTATATCTTACATTTTTTCAAACTTTACCTTAGGGTCTTACCTAAGTAAATCTGTTGAATTACTATTGAGAATCAGAAAAAAAAAAAATTTAAAAATTTTTTGTACTTTTTTAAAATTTTTATTGTACAAAATCTATAATTTTCTGAAATTTTTTCAGAGAAAATGCATATAATCATTAATTTAAGTGAATGCTGGTTATTCTACTCCTTCCTTATAATTAAATAAATCTCAATTAAAATTATATCAATTTTCTTAACCTAAAATTTCAGTGCTTTTGATCTCTTTACAAATTTGAGGCAACCCCAGCCCTGGCCCCAGCAAAATTCCAGCCGAGGTAGGTACATAATTAACTAGGTTTACCAAATATATATAGGGTCTCAGTTTTATTTTTATCTTACTTTGCATAAATGAACTGATAACTAGGCATAGGATAGACCTAGTTTTTATTGCATATATTAGTATTAGCATTAATTATTTGTTTTGACTGAGACAGTCTCAATAGGCCCTAAGGCTTCTAACTCTCTATTTTTCTAATATTCTTTCCAAAGCTAGATATGGTTTTGGTGGATTCTAAAGACCATTTTTTTTATTAATATCAAGTATCTATTTATAAGATATCTTACTAAACTTGGAAAACTGGAATCTTAAATATTACTCACTTCAATGAACTAAATACCTAATAAGCTATATATATATTGGATATACAGGGAAATAATAAGTTGTTTAAACTTTTGATATATCTAAACATTGATATATCAATATAGATTACATACATAACTAATTTTTATGTATACGGTATAATCTCTCTCTCTCTCTCTATCTCTATATATATATATATATATATATATATATATATATATATTATATATATATATATATATATATATATATATATATATATATTATATATATAAAAAAATAAAAAAAAAAAAAAAAAAAAAAAAAAATAAAAAAAAAATAAATCAAATTTTTTTTTTTTTTTATTATTATATTATTAAGCTTTTTATTTCATTTATACCTATTAAAATTATTAGTATTTAATTTTCTAGCGTAATTAGTTCAACTTTTCATAACCTGAATGATCGACGATGCTGTGTGATACAGGCATAACTGATAGATAAATCAACAATGATTTTGAATACAGGCCTACTAGAGTATTACACCATTATATATATATATATATAGTATATAGGTGGAGATTGTTTCTGTTTCGATAATTTATTCGAAAATATCGATTTTTTATTTTAATCGATATTTAACTGCCTATAATTAGCCCTAGAACTATGTCTACGGCTTGTGTACATTAGGTCTCTTTTACGGCAAATTCTTGTGTAGGTTAGGCCTCTTTTTACGGCAACTTCGGTAGTTCGTTATGATAAGTCGAATTAGGTTCTGCTAGAAAATTAAGTAATAATAATTGTGTCTATGTCTAGTAATAGTACCTCGTACCCCTGACAACTCTCTTGTTTACGATAGGGCTATTTTTATGATATTTTTGAAATAATCAACAAAAAAATATCGATATAAAAATTTCAGAAACAATCTACATACCCTATATATATATATATATATATATATATATATATATATATATATATATATTATATATATATATATATATATATATATAAGACTTCAATCTGTGGAACAATATATCCTTAACATTTATCTTAATATGGAAAAATATAATTTGTCACTATGGAAGGTAAATTATAATTATTCATTTTTAGATATATTAATTTGAATTTAGGAATTTTCAAAATATTGATAAAAATTGAAATTTCAAAATATTGATTTTAAAAATAAAAAAAAAATTTCTATATATAACCTATATATATATATATATATATATATATATATATATATATATATATATATATATTATAGCAAATAATATCAATATATATTATTATATAGTTAAGACAGCTTAATATAAGCCCATGTTTAGTTATAATATTTAATTTATTTGCAAAATGAAAATTTAAAGTAGGTCACTTAAAGCAAATAAAAATATTACATCTTTTGGACTGGAGTCTTGTAAGCATACATTACATATTTTAATGATACTCAATTTACAAACTAGCTTGAAACAGCATTTGGATTGTCAGAAATTGCCCAAAATTTTCAAGTAACCCTGTTTCAAGTTTTTGGTATCACCATTTTACAAATAGCCTAACTCAATCTGGCAAATCTGAAATAGAAAACCTATTGCCATTAAATATGGTTGCCAATGTTACCTAGTAACCTAGTTTATTAGGTGCTAGGCTTACTAGGACTATAAGTAACAAATACCTAAAGTTTATGCAAATACCCTTGAAGCAAACTTCACTGCAAACTATCAAAACTAACAACTATAAAATTAAAAACCAAAATATATAAAAATTGCCAAAAACTATAATCTACGAGAAAAACATGTTAACTAATAAAGTAAATCTTAAAATTTATAAATTGTCCAACAGGCTGTTCAAACTTTAACTGTTTATGGATCTTGGTTTTCAACTGTATACACTAATACAGTTTACAAAATAATTAGTTTTCAATTAAATACCTTATCTCAATCTGAATTATTATTACTGATTTTATAATCTAGATATATCTTAACTGGGCTAATTTTTCTGTTTTTAACGCTCTTTAGAATAAAGTTTAATGACGAGAAAAATATTTTAACGTTTAAACAGATTAATAAGATATGATTCATATGTATTTGTCTTAAATTTGGTTATTTTATTTTATTTAAAATTTCCATTGCTTAGCCTAAGTCCGCCTTTGACCTCTATTGCAAAAATGAGCAATTTGGAAAGACCTATAAACCCTGAATTTAAGGATGACTATTTAAAAATATATCGTAACATAGAAAACTTAGAAAATGGAAGCAAATATGTTTAATTAAATTTAATATTTCCAGAGAATTTTGTTTGATTTAATTTTTGAATTTAATTTAAATTCTATAATTCTTAAAATCAGAGACAAACAAAAATATTTAATATTTGAGTATTTTAATTTTATCAAACCCGTTTTAAAATGAGTGTAAGTAGATGGAAATCTTAAAGAAAAGACAATCCACTTTCCTCAACAAAACTCTAAAGCCAAAATTCTTAGCAAAGGAGCAAAAAAATTTAAATAAATAAAAAAAATTAAAATTAAAAAAAAAAAAAAAAAAATTCCCTCTATGTAACTAAATAACAGCAAGCCCGTTCACAAATCTAATCCATGATAAATCTGGTTGCAAGTTTGTAACTTGTCATAAGAACATACTAGGAAATAGAGCATCGGAAATTAATCAATTTCCCTAATTATTATTTGATTTATATTGGCAAATTTAGTACTATATAAAAAGTTTTAAAAAATATCTGCTAATCAAAGAAAAATCCTAAAAATGACAATACTGAACATTTTAATTAACTTTGTTGTTTTGGTCTGGGATGACTTGCTTGTTTACTTAATATAATTCTACATCCTAAGATGTAAGAACATTGCCTTTATAATATATTTTTACTTACCTTAAACTTCATCGTGGCCAGGAATTGTCGTCGAAAAGGTTGGTATTTTTGTGTGAATAACTTGGCCGTATAGTAGGAGAATATTGAATCTTTTTTTCTAGGATAGAAACTTTAGAATATTGTGAAGGAAATTAGGTCCAACTTAACTTTGACAGATTTATATTGATCCAATTTTTGTTGTTTTTAAATTAAATGACATTTTTATTATTGATCAAGTTAAGTTAGAAAGCTATTTATTAATTATGAATTTAAATCTTGACTCTACATTTACTATACTAGCTCAAGGACCATATATTTTGTGCAGAGTTTGAGGGTTCTTGCTTTTTAGGTCGAAAGAGCTATTTTCTACTTAATCTATTTACATTACCCTGTTTTATGAGAAATTTTTAAGTTAATAGCTTTCATTAAAAGTTTCTCTTCAAGTTAAAATTCTTTGGATATAGTAAAACTACCACTGATTAGTTATTAGTTGACTATTACTGAAAATTTTTTATATGGTGTTTATTGTATCATTTTTTTAATTTATTATATTTCATTTTTAGGCTTTAACTTTATTTTTTTATTAGAATTAATTATTAAGAGAGCAGTTCCAGAACTGTATTCATGGTAAGCCATTCAGGAATTTTTGCGAAAAAGATAATCCAAATATTGTTTTCGTCTATAACTTAAGTGTTTTGTTTGTAAAACAATTTTTGAATTTTAAGGAAATATATTATATATATATATAATATATATATATATATATAATATATATATATATATATATATATATATATATATATATATATATATATATATTATTATATCCTCCGGTGGGCAAAGGCCGGATACCAAATTCCACGGAGTGGAAAAAATCCTATCCTGATCGAAGGAGACCAACAGAGCAATACACGGCGTTTGAAAGCGTATGCAATTCAAAGAAAGTTGGGAAAACAGATAAGGGGAGTGTGTTCCAGACTTTCACCAGTAGAGTATATGTAAGATTGAGCATAGTGGTTAAGTCTGAGGTTTGAGAGTTGGACAGAGAAAGGATGAGACTGTGTAGAAAGGCGTGTCTCAAGAGCTCTTCTCAGTGGAGGTGACATGCGACAAGAGAGTTCAGAAGAGCAGTGTCCATTGTAATAGCGATAGTAAAGAGAGAGTGACGCAACAATTCGATGGGCAGAAAGAAATTGGAGAGAGTTAGTAAGAGCAGGAGAGTTGATGAGACGAAAAGCCCTAGACTCCACCTTTTCTCAAGGAGTGGAACCACCCCAGATGTGCGACGCATACTCCATACAAGGGCGAACAACACCCTTGTACAGAGCAAGCAACTAGGATGGCGACATGGCGTGAAGTAATTCTGAAGGTGCCTGATCAGAATACCCAACCTCTTAGAAGCTTGTTTAGAAAGAGAAGTAATGTGATCTTTCCAAGAAAGATCACGAGAAAAAGATAAGCCAAGAATATTAAAAACAGATGAAGGTTTGAGTTGTGTGTTTTCGAAGAAGACATCATAGTTGTATTGAAGATTGTGTCGAGTAGAAAGATGGAGGAATTGAGTATTAAAGGCATTAATTAAAAACGAGCATGTTTTCTTTGCCGAATTTGAAATACGAGAAAGATCAAAGGTTAGTTGCTCCAAGGCTATCCTTCTTGAGTCTATCAGCTGCTGTTGGGTTGGTCACTTTTCAAACTGGAAGGAGTAAAGAAGGGTGGAGTCATCAGCATAGGAGTGTATAGGAGATGAGGTAATAAAGAGAAGGTCATTATTGAGAAGAAGGAAAAGTGTTGGGGATAGGACAGAACCCTGAGGAACACCATTGTTAATAGATTTAAAGGATATATATATATATATATATATATAATAATAATATAATATATATATATATATATATATATATATATATATATATATATATATATATATATATATATATATAATAATTTTCAAAAAATTAATTTTATTATTTTTTTTTTGTAAATTGAAGTTTCATATTATTATTATTATATTATTATTATTATTATTATTATTTTATTATTATTATTATTATTATTATTATTATTATTATTATTATTATTATTACATTATTATTATTTTATAGACACTCCCTTTATCAGTTTTACCTTCTTCCTTTGACTTGCAGACTTTTAAACGCCGTGTATCTGAACATGTCGGCCTTTAACGACCAAGATCTGATGTTTCCCAACTTTCGGTGAAATTAGTAGTCCTACTATATATATATATATATATATATATATATATATATATATATATATATATATATATAATATATATATATATATATATATAATATATATATATTATATATATTTTTTTTTTTTTTTTTTTTTTTTTTTTTTTTTTTTTTTTTTTTTTTTTTTTTTTTTTATATATATTAAATAATAAATAAAATAAAATATAAATCTATTTATGGTTTTTACGTTTTTTGCTTCTTAGTAGATAAACCTATGTATGGTTTTTTAAAGTATCAAAATACACCCTAAAGCTAGATACCCTAGATTTGTTGTTCACTTTTTTTTTTTAACATGGTAGGCACCTTTGCTCTAACCACGCTGGTAACAAGATTAAAAATGTAACAGTGTGTTTAAAAATTATATCGCCCCCACATTGATGAAAATCTTCCAGAACGTAAAGTATTTACTAATTAATTAATTCTTTGTACATTAATTGCTTTTTTTTAGATATTGGGATTTTAAATTTAATCTCTTGAAACTATTTGGAACTTGACCCTGTGACGGTCTGCTCTATTATAAATTTGCCTAGTTTGATTTTTAATTATTTGATAAGGAGTAGACCTGTTAGGCATTCTATTGGGTTTAAAATTTCACTATTACAAACTGACATTTTTTTTAAAAGGTTCTAATTTGTGGCTTCAGGTAGGATTTATTACCCTGGTATTTGAATAGCAATTATTCTGTTTGGAAGAACCCCTTGTTTATTAAATACCCACTAATTTAAATATAACCTTTAACCTTCATATGGCGAAATTCCTAAAACAAAATTTTTAAGAAATCAAGAAAGCTATAGTTTAAGTTTCGCTTTTGAAGCCTTTTATTTTTTGGCGAGTAACTGTAGATATTTTAATGAATTCAATTACCATTTTCTTTAGGCTAATATATCTTAGTTTGGTTTACGTTTCTTTAAAAATACGTTTCTTAATAATGCAAATAGGACAAACAGTCACAGTACTGTTTAATTAAGTCTTCAGGATTTCTATAAAAAGTAAATACCTTTTAATATATATATAATTTTTTACAAATTTTAATTTTTTTTTTTTTTTTTTTTTTTTTTTTTTTTTTTTTTAATTTAATAAATTTTTAAATTTAAATGATATTTAATTAAATATAAAATTTATAAATGATAGAAATAATAATAAAAATTTAAATAATAAAAAAAAAAAAAAAAAAAAAAAAAAAAAAAAAAAAAAAAAAAAAAAAAAAAAAAAACTAGGGGACTTATTTAAAATTAAAAATTTTCTCGTTTTTTTCTGTTTTACATTTAAAATGAAAATAATGCATGAAAGGAAAAAGGAAATGTAGAACAAAATATTTTTAATTCATTTAAAAAATATTTTCTGAATTAAAAATACTAAAATTATATTAATAAAAAGTATTATATTAAAAATAAGTATGAAAACTAATGACGGTCGGGCCTCCTTGCAAGATCTTCCATGGGTCTCCCTCATAGCACATATATATATATATATATATATATATATATATATATATATATATATATATATATATATATATATATATATATATATATATATATATATATATATATATATATATATATATATATATATATTATATATATATATATATATATATATATATATATATAATATATATATATATATATATATATATATATATATATATATATATATATATATATATATATATATAATATATATATATATATATCCTTTTTTTATCTCAGTGGAGTTCTTTTTATACTCGCACAAAGGTCTCCGTCGAGGGCCCTCAAAGATACGCTGCTATCCCCCCACCCATCCACCGCATTGAGGGGTTTATGGCGGCCTTATCGCCACCACTTGTCCTAACTCAAAATAAAAGT
This sequence comes from Armadillidium nasatum, assembly GCA_009176605.1. Taxonomy (NCBI): domain Eukaryota; kingdom Metazoa; phylum Arthropoda; class Malacostraca; order Isopoda; family Armadillidiidae; genus Armadillidium; species Armadillidium nasatum. The sequence continues at coordinate 162,716 of SEYY01000542.1, forward strand.
TTCAAAATAGTAAAAATATATACATATTAATAAAATGTAATAAAAGTCTGGATAAAGGTACTTTGTAAGATTTATGATGCAAACGTAATATCGAAGAACTTCAGTGTGTAATTCGTCAACTGACTAAAGATCTACAAACTTTTTTAAGCTGAGATAAAGTGATTAGAGTGACTAGAATGACGAGTGACTAGAACGACAAGTAATAAGAATGACGAGTGACTAAAGTGATCTGTGACTAGAGAGACTAGGATGACTAGTGACCAGTAACTGAATGACTAGTGTCTTGTGACTAGAGAGAGAGTACA
>SEYY01000542.1:175520-178020 GCA_009176605.1 Armadillidium nasatum
ATATATATATATATATATATATATATATATATATATATATATTATATATATATATATATCATTGGGTTTTTATCGAGGATGTTAATATTTAGAATTTATGTACAAAATTTTCGATAACAGTAAAGTCTTTGATTCAAGTGATGAATTGCTTCAAAAAACTCGAGATTAGAGGGAGAGAGGAGAGAGAAGAAAGAGAGAGAAGAGAGAGAGAGAGAGAGAGAGAGAGAGAGAGAGAGAGAGAGAGAGAGAGAGAAGAGAGAGAGAAGAAGAAGAGAGAGAAAGAGAGAGAGAAAGAAGAGAGAGAGAGAAAGAAGAAGAGCGAGATAAGATAGAGAGAGAGAGAGAAGAAAGAGAGAGAGGAGAAGAAGAAGAAGAGAGAGAGAGAGAGAGAGAGAGAGAGAGAGAGAGAGAGAGAGAGAGAAGAGAGAGAGAGAGAGAGAGAGAGAGAAGAAGAAGAAGAAGAAGTGAGAAAGAGAGAAAGAAAGAGAAGAAGAAAGAGAGAGAGAACGTAAAAGTGGTTGAATAAAGAGAGAAACGTGGAAGAGGAAAATGTGGATGTCAAACTTGAAAACAAATTGAGAAAAATATTTTAAAAGTTTTTGTGGTTCTTATTAATGAGTGGCACTGGTTTCATGTCTTGCTTATTTTCCGGGTTCGGTTCCCTTACTCCGGTAATGATATCGAGTGCTGTCATTACTCCAGTAATGGTGTTTAGTCCTGCCTTTATACTTTACTCCAGTTTCGTATCCATGTCAATATATAATATCCACATTATTTTTTAGTTTTGATATAATGATTTTGTGATTGAAAAAAAGTTTTGCACAAAAAACAAAAATATCTAAAATATGAGCAAAAAGTTGAACAAAATTTTCACAAAGAAATAAAATTGAACAAAATTTGTGCAGTGAAAACCCAAAACCGAATAATATTTGCTTATTTATCTATCTATCTATCTATCTATCTATATCTCGGGGGTCTGTTATCTACCTTTCAGGCTGCCTTTCTCTCTCTCTCTCTTTCTCTTTCTTTCTCTCCCTCTTTCTATCATCTCTCTCTTTTCCTCTCTCTCTCTCTCTTTCTCCCCCTCTCTCTCTCTCCCCTCTCTCTATCTCTCGCTCTACCTCTCTCTTTCACTCTCTTTATCCCTCCCTCTCTCTCTCTCTCTCTCTCTCTCTCTCTCTCTCTCTCTCTCTCTCTCTCTCACACACACACGCACACACTCTTGTATGTGCTATTCTTAGTGACTCTCTAAAAGACCTTATTGTAATTTTTCTGCTTCTCCAAACATTAACGCAATTTTCTGATTGACTTCAAGACTTCTGAAGAACCCAAAATTTATTTTTCTTTTCCAAAAAAAATTTTTTTTTTTTTAAAACGTGGAAGTGAGTAGGGGGAGTTGCTTTTAGGGGGGAGCCGAAGGGAGTTGGGAGGGGAGAGGGAATTTAATTATGAAATCTTGTTGAAAGGATCCATATTTAAGCTTTAAAATTAAGTTTAGAAATGATTTAGAAAACTTTTTTTTTTTTATTCAGTTAAAAAAAATTAAAAGATTTATGAAGAAAAGAAATAAATACATGCATTCTACTACTACTACTAATAATAATGATAATAATAATAATGATAGTAATAATAATAATAATAATAATAATAATAATAATAATAATAATAGTTAGTAATAATAAATAATTATGATTAGAATTATGATTAAAATCATGGCGATAGTGATAGTTGAAAATGATTGCCCTACTACTACTACTACTACTAATAATAATAATAATAATAATAATCATTATTATTATTATTTAATAATAATAATAAGAAGAATAATAATAATAATAATAATAATAATATTATTATTATTTTATTATTATTATTATTATTATCATTTTTAGTTGTAGTAGTAGAAATAATACTATAATCATATCTTTTTCCCTTTTTTGTTTTTTTTTTAATTTTGCTTTTTTTCCTTATTCTCTTTTTTTCCTTTTTTTTTTTTTTAATTTTGTTTTTTTCCTTATGCTGTTTTTTTCCTTTTCTTGTTCTTTTAATTTTGTGTTTTTTCCTTATTCTGTTTCTTTCTTTCTTTCTTTTTTTGTTTTCTTTAATTTTTGCTTTTTTTCCTTATTCTGTTTTTTTCTTTTATTTTTTTGGTTTCTTTTAATTTTGCTCTTTTTTCCTTATTCTCTCTTTTTTTTTCCTTTTTTTTGGTTTCTTTTAATTTTGTATTTTTTCCTTATTCTGTTTTTATTCTTTTCTTTTTTTTTTCTTTTGGTTTCTTTTAATTTTGCTTTTTTCCCTATTTCTGATTTTTTTTTTGTTTCTATTAATTTTGCGCTTTTATCCTTATTCTGTTTTTTCCTTTTCTTATTTTTGGTAACTTTTAATTGTGCTTTTTCCCTTTATTCTGTTTTATTTTTTTTTTTTAATTTTGCTTTTCTTTTCTTATCTGTTTTTTTCTTTTCTTTTTTTGGTTTCATTTAATTTTGTTTTTTTCCCCTTA
>SEYY01000543.1:0-25000 GCA_009176605.1 Armadillidium nasatum
CTCGACACAACCTTCCACAAATCTATGACATCTTCTTCGATAACACTGGCTCAAACTTTTATTTGTCCTCAATATTCTCGGTGTTTCTTTTTCTCGTGATCTTTCTTGAAGGATCAAATTACTTCACTTTCTAAACAGTCATTTTTTTACGACATCCCAGTTCCTTGATTTGTGTAGGAGTGTTGTTCATCCCTGTATGGAATACGCCTCACGCATCTGGGGTGGTTCCACACATACAGCTCTTCTCGAAAAGGTGGAGTCTAGAGCTTTCTGTCTTATAGACTCCTTTGGTTTTTACTTACACTCTCTAATCTCTTTCTGACCATTGAATTGTAGCGTTACTCTATCTATACTATCGCAATTACAACGGACACTCTTCTTTTGAACTTTCACGTCGCATACCTCCTCCACTGAGAAGGGTCCGTGAGACACGACTTTCTACACAGTCTCTTCCTTCTCTGTCCAAATCTCCGACCCCAGATTTAGCCGCTATGTTCAATCTTACATTTACTCTACTGGTAAAATCTAGAACACACACTCTTTATCTGTTTTCTCAGCCATGTTTGACTTTCACACTTTTAATACGCCGTGTATCGCGTCATGTCGGCCATTAACCGGATTTCAGGTATTTCCCAACTCTGGTGGAAATGGCATACCTCTGGTCTTTGCCCACTAGAGGATATATATAAATATATATAATATATATATATAATATTATTATATATATATATTATATATATATATATATTACTATAATAGAGAGAGAGAGAGAGAGAGAGAGAGCGAGAGAGAGAGAGAGAGAGAGTTTTTTTAAATTCTTTTAATATTACGAAATAAAAATAACTTTCTTTATAGAAAGTATTTTAAGAATATTGGGAAAATTTAAATTGTTTAAATAAGAAAAAAGGTAAAACCAGTGATAATAAAAACCAAGTTTCTTTTGTGATAAAAGTAATTATAATTAAGTTAAAAATATAAACTTTTAATTTAAAAAATAAAGATTTAAAATATGTAAATTGTAAATTATTACCATAGCAAATTCTTAATTCACTTTTGGAGCTTTTTCTTATCTCATTTTCCCGCTAAATTGAATTAAGGTAAAACCATTAAGAAAATATTATAAAATAAAATGGTTATTTATATTATTTGTATTAAAGTTTAAAAAAAATTGTTAATGCTTAAAATTTCAATATAATGTATTTTATATAGACTTTAAATTATTGTAAAATTATTTTATATTAAATGTATAATATTTTGTATGCTATTTCAATATAATTTGTGAACTTTATAATAATACTTTGTTAACATTTTTGTTAAAGATAATAAATAAAGTGTAAAACCAGCTACTTTTCTTACCTTCCATTATTGAGATATTTTCAGAAGGTATAGAATAAGGGTAACTTTCACTTATCCAAGGAGCCGAAGAAGAAACAGCCACTACAGCCGAACTGCCCAAAAAAAGACGTCCCAAGCAGAAGCCCAAAAGAAGCCGCTCCTACAAGAAGAGTTCCAACGCCTCTGCTACCAAAAAGGAATCCCAGTTTGGCAGCCCATTTTCCCTCGACTGTGGTTCATCTTTTAAGTAGCCTTCATCTGAGGCTACAGACGTTCCACAGGCCTGAAGAGAAGTGGTGGCCACCACACGACTATCAGTCGGCATTCCGCAAAGGGAAATTGAAAAACACCCAGCCTCCTGATCTTTTCCCCTTCGCTACAACAAAGTGTAGTGACCTCCTGGATCATACATTGGTCACAATAGAGATAATGAGGTCACTATATATATATTATATATATATAAATATTATATATTTTAATATAATATATATATATATAATATACTTTTTTTCTTTCGGAATGCATCCTCCTCTCTGATTTCCTTCTGATCGTTCTATAATAGCCGTTGTACACGGCCACCGTTCTTCATTTAAATCTAAAAATAGTAATGTTAATCTGAAACCTGTCCTATCCCCAAGTCTTTTCCTACTTTTCATTTATGACCTTCTCTCTATTACTTCATCACCTATCCACTTCTATGCTGATGACTATACCTTAATGACTATACCCTTATATATATATATATATATATATAATATAATATATATATTATTATATATGTATATTATATATATATATATATATAGTATAATATATATAATATATATATAATATATAATATTAACTTACCCATCAAGTGGATTTCATCGTTATCATAAGGAACAGCAATATGGGTGTTTGTTTCCATATAAAAATGTTCCTGGAATCCAGTCCGAGATTCTCCTTCCAGAACGTGTTTCGAATTTTGAAATCCTTCGTCCAAATTTCCAACTTCAACCATAAGCGGATCCCAAACGCTATTGGCTTTAATAGCTTCCTACAATATATATATATATATAATATATATATATATATAATATAATATATATATATATTATATCTATATATATATATATATTATATATATATATATATATATATATATATATATATATATATATATATATATTATATATATATATATATATATATATATATATATATATATATATATATATATTATATATATATATATATATATATATATAATATATATATATATGCTGATGTTCTCTATTTAGGGGATTTCACGTACACCACACTGAATGATTGTTCCTCTCATACTGATGCAGGTGGGAGGGAGGCCAAATCATCCAGCATTTTCAACGATCTAGAGCATTTGATTACGGAACCGACACACATTCCAGCCCTAACAAGCTCTTGAACATACTTGATTTGTGATTCACTACTACGCCTTCTAGATATAAATACACAATTTTCCCTCCTATAGGCAACTCTGACCATAATCTTATAGCATTTAATTACAATGATTTCTCTCCAACATTTCCACCATGCCCTAAACGTATTTTCTGGTATTTAATCTGGCTAACTGGGGGGCAATGTGTCGCTTCTTTGCTAACAACCATTGGAGTGAATCTTGCTTTGTCTCCGGGGACTCTTCTGTCTCTGCTGAAAAGGTAGGGGCTGTGATCCTTGATGGGATGGGCAGATTCATTCCATCTTCAACTAAATCTTTTTCTCCTCAAAATCCATGGTTTGATGGCAACTGTTCTCTTTTGCTTTCGTGAGAGGGACAATGCTTATCGTGAGTGGAAAAATTCTCCTTCTCCTATAACTCTTGCTAATTTTCATTCAGCTCGGAATCGTTGCAGGGATGTTCTTCGACGGACTAAGCGTACTTTCACAAGAAGGAAGTGCGCTGACCTCCATGGCTCGCCTACTGATATAAATTCCTGGCCTCTTGTCAAAAATATCTCTAAAATTCTGTAAATCTGCCTTTCCCCTCTTATTTTTCGATGGTTCTGTAGCTAATACTAATATTCTTGCGATTGGATGGGATTTCACTTGGGGTCATAGCAACCTGTGAAATTCAACTCTTTAAAACTCAACTTCACATTTCCCTCTCAAAACACCTCCCACTTTCCTATCCTCTTCATGGTCTCCCGTCTCACCTGTAAATAATATTACATTCTTTGTCTAAACATAAAAGTAAACTGTCTTGGATACCATACTAACGTAAGGCGGCCTTAAGAAGCTAGAGTTCTGTTCTGGTTGTGAGAATTTTTCTTCTGAGCAGTTACCCAAATATATAGAGTATTATTCGCCTTTGTATGGAGACTGTTATACATTGGGGGGGGGGGGTTCGGTTCCCTCTCTTCTGGATGGGTTGAGTTTAAAGTGAAGATTAATAACTGTCCCATACTTTCCAACTATTTGAACAATAGTTTTTCTTTATCCAAGAAGATTAACGTGGTTTTTTCCATCCTTGAATAAGTACCAATTCTGAATTTTTCAATCTGTTTCAAATCAAATTCAGATTTATTATATATATTTTCAATACCTAAGGATTCTCTCTGGAACATATTTTCTAAACCTTGTTCTACTTCTGAATAAGTTAAAATGTGACTTAAAGAACTAAAATAAGAATGCTCATTAACAATTAACAAATACAAGTATGGTAACTGTGATGCCAACTACAGAGCAAAGAGGACACAAAGTCTTTCTGTTAGTATTGTTCAACATAATTGCATTTTTTCTAGTTCTTTGAAACATTTACACCATACACCATTGTTCTAAAATTGATTCTCATTTGCTTCAAAAGAACTATCCACAGGATTTGAATTTCATAATTTTGACCTCTCAACGAGATTTTGACCTCCATTTTTTAAAATCCTTATATATTTGTCATCAAGCTACAAAACTGAATGAAAACTTACATTCAAAAAATATCTTAATATTGAAGTAGAATTTTGTGCTTTCACCATACTTTACAATATATTTATTTAAAATAATGCTTTTTTTTATTTATTTATCGAAATGTAACTTTAAAGTATTTCTTTTTTTATTTATTTATTTATTATATTTATATTTATTTATTTATTTGGGGGGAGGGGTGATCTTACATCTTTAGCAATTTTCTTACATTCTTCATTTTACACTAAACCTTGATTAATAATGGGTAAAAATGGTTTAAATCGATCGAAACTAATCAGCAACAAATTATTTTTAGATTTGTCTTAGTTCTTTTAGTTATTTTTAAATTTAGCCTCAAGAATAGAGGTCCGGAACTCATATAATATATATATATAATATATTATATTATATATATATTATAATATATATAATATATATATATATAATATATATTTTTATATATATATATATATATTATATATATTTATCAAATAAATGCTTATAAACCAATCAGTAAATAATAAAGTAAATAGGCTAAACACACTGGAGGATAAAGATTACTTACCTCCTCGGGGTCGATCCACCGCAAGTTGCGACTGAGATCAATAAAGACGCGGCCTCTACCACTGAGCCATCCACGACCAAAAGTTCGCTCAAGAACAGTTTCAAGCACCGATCTTCCCGTCAAGGTATAATCACCAGGTTTTCACCTGTTCTTCCCACTCTTTAGGTATTATCAATAAATGCTTATAAACAAACAGTAAATAATAAAGTAAATAAAGCTCACACAAAAGCGAAATTTTTGGGTTCGTGGATGCTTATAAACCAAGCAGTAAATAATAAAGTAAATAAAGCTAAACACACAAAAGAAGCGAACTTTTTGGGTTCGTGGATGGCTCAGTGGTAGAGCGCGCGTTATTCTCATCGCAACATGCGGTGGTTCGACCCCGAGGAGGTAAGTAATTCTTAACCTCCAGTGTGTTTAGCTCTATTACTTTATTTTTACTGCTTGGTTATAAGCATTTTTTGATAATACCCAAAGAGTGGGGAGAACAGGGTGAAAACCTGTGGTTATACCTTGATGGGAAGATCGGTTTCTTAAACTGTTCTGAAGCGAACTTTTTGGGTTCGTGATGGCTCAGTGTAGAGCGCCGCGTCTTAGTTGATCTCAGTCCACATGCGGTGGTTCCTCCCCCGAGGAGGTAAGCATTTTATCTCCAGTGTGTTTAGCTCTATTTACTTTTTATTTTTGTTAGCTCTATTTATTTATATATAGTATATATATATATATATATATTATATATATATTTTATATATAATATATATATAATATATAATATATATATATATATATATATATATTAATATTATATATATATAATTATTATATTATATTATAATATAATATATTTATATATATATATATATTAATATTTATATATATATTATATATATATATATATATATATATATATATATATATATATATATATATATATATATATATATATGAAGAGTAGCACAAGAGCTCGGAACATTTTTTCGGAGAAACAATAAATTTCGGTTAAAATTTGTCATAATTTATGCAATTAAAATTTAGGAAAACATTAGTTAAAGCTTATTTTTCCTTTTTTCAAGTTTGGGATATTATATATATATATATATAAATATATATAATATATATATATATATTATATATTAATATATATATATATATTCTAATTATATTTGTATATTATAATATATAATATATATTTATATGAGAGAGAGAGAGAGAGAGATCTTACTCTATCGATAATATTGGTTGAGAAATATCCTCATATTGAACTCTCACATTTTTCCTTGCCTCTTCAGCCAATTCGATCGTTTCCGCAACAACCACGCCAATTATTTGTCCTACACAACGAACTTCTTTCGAGGCGAACACTTCTTCATCTTTCATCAAATAACCAGTGATATTTTGTTCCGCTGTTTATTATTATATATATTATATATATATATAATCTATATATATATATTAAGTATTATATATATATATATATATATATATATATATATATATATATATATAAGAAGGCGAATCTCAAAGTAAAAAGTCTTCTTGGCATTTTGTTATCAATTGCAAGTCAATTGCAATATTGCAAAATTCAAGTTCTTTCGTGAGGGTAGTTCTTGCAATATGGCTGACCGATGCACTTCCTTGATTTTTCCGAGTGGTAGACACCTACAGGAGTATCCAACCCCTCAGGGAGCGTTGCTACATTACACTTTTTTTCAGTTTCTTCTCTCAACCAGTTTTGAGAGTAATTTTGGTGGTAGCGTTGCAAGGCTTTCACACTATTTCCTGAGAATATTTGGTGGTGTAGCCTCCAAATTGTAAATATCTAAGGGGTACAGCCCCTCAATTATGGCTGTGAGTATTTTTATCGTTTCTTACGCTTTTTCCTGAAGGGTATCTGAAGACGAATCTAACTTTTCCTTGGGTTTTGGAAGTTGGAGACTTCTTCCAGTCTTCCCTGAAGGATTCATTGATCAACCGAGAGGAACAAAGATTACTTGTGAATGTCATGTCTGAAATTTATAAATCTTTTCATTTGTGATGTCTTCATCTTCGCTCAACCTTGAATCTTCAACATGTTCTTCTTCTATTCAGCATTCGTGGTTTGATGGTAAAGTCACGGATTTCAAAGTCTAAGGTAGTGAGTTTGAAACAAACCTTATAATGCCAAAACTGAAGTCTGTTTTTGATTACATATAATAATTATTTACTATTATCAAGGAATTGATAGTTATTGCATGTCATATATTTTTGTTGTTTGGTTGTTGATGAGTATTGCTCAGGATACATTCCATAGATGTTGATAAATAAGAAGTAACATTATGATGACGTAATAAATGAAGAAAGAAGCTGGAAATTAAAATAACTTTTTAACTTTTAATTAGATGCCTGTCTAATATTCAGAGTTGAGAGAAGACGAAGATGTCAAGTATACAAAGATTGATAAATGACGGTTTCTGAAGGCATCCTCCCTTAAAAGAAAAATGTTCCATACCTCCAACATTCAAAGCGAAGGTTCTATGTCTATCTACACTCATAAGGATGGGCTGTTGCATTTCGTGCCTCCCGGCACCTCAAGGAAATTCAACAGGAAAACTGAAGAGTTCTTGACCCCCAAAACTTCAAAAAATGATGGTCCACTTTCCGGAACTCTTCAGGAAAAAGCTTGAAAAACACTTCAAGCTCTAGTTAGGAATTGCAACCCTAGATCCTTCCAATTTAGAGACTACAACACTAAATGTCCTCAGGAAATGGTCTGAAACTTTGGGACCATCTCTCCAAGACTACACTCTCAAAACACGGGTTTGGAATACGTCTGAATAAAAAGATGTGCTAGTCTTTTTATTCAGACTTTTTCCAAACCCTTGTGAGGTTCGCTCTAGAAGTCTACCACTCAAAAGTGAGTAGGAAAAATGCATGGGTTAGCAATATTTCAAAAAATACTTTCACCAATGAGCATGAACTTTGTAACATTACAATTGACTTGATTTTGAAAATTTCACGAGTTTTTAACTTTGGATTTCGCACTCCTTAATATATATATATATATATATATATATATATATATATATATATATATATATATATATATAATCATTACATTTATGCCAATTATAGTTATAATTCATATTTTAAAAAACAATTAGAAATTGAGTTTAAAGCAATTGAACTGTCGTTGTATCGTTGATTCAACTACTCTCAGAAAATTTATTCTGTATTAATCCTTACCTTGTCGATTACTCTAGGTTTATGTTTTATTTATTTTTTAATAAGGAACTTACAATTACTAAAGTAGCTGGAAGCTCTCCTTAGTAATATGTAAGCTATCAAATGAAGTCATTTGAATCCTATTTTGAAACTCACAGGATAGGTCTTTTGCTGAGAAAAAACCGCGAACTCCCTCCATTTTGAGAGCCTCTGAAGGATCGATTTTGACGATTTTTGCTCGGGCCTTTTCAGACAGAATCAACGCAGCGTAAAGCTCATTTTCAAAACGTGGAATATCATCAACATACGTGGCCTCTCCCGTCGTTTGTCTAAGAGCTGAAACATGTGTAATAGGTCTTCCAACTGGATCGATCTTCTCCTGATCTTCTGGAACCTAAATTACTATGACATTAGTACTACTCATAAGTTGTTTCAAACAGACGCTATAGTAGATATATTAACACTTCAGTTCATCAACTTTAACAATTTATTTTCATTATTAAGAGATCAATTGAAAAAAAATTAAGACAAATAAATGGGAAGGAGAAGACTATACAAGAAATTAATTAATAAATAAATTTTTTGCTTCTACCGTTCGATATAATTTAGGGACGTCGAGTCCCTTTCAATATCTTTTTAAATTCTTAGTCAATTTAGGAGTATTTTTCCACCTCCAAATTAATCTAATGATAGTATTTTAACAAATTATTGATAATGTCATAAATTTGTTAATTTCCTTCATTTAACTTACAATCGCATTTAAACACTGGGTTGACTTAAAATAAAATAAATAGCCAAATACCTATCTGTTTATAAGTTATTCATTTTTTTGTTAATTTGTCAACCCAAATGACATTTTGTCGCTTAGTTTAAATGCAATATATATATATATATATATATATATATATATATATATATATATATATATATATATATATATATATATATATATATATATATATATATATATATATATATATATATATTGTAATGCTTACGGAATTTAGTCATAAAGATGTTAAATTTATATTTCCTATGAGTTCTAAACAAGTGAAATTAATTAAGCAACATTTTTTTTATATAGACAGATTTAAGCGTTTTAATGTTAATTAAATTCTTAAAAAATAATTTTATAATTACAAAGGACGTTGTATACTGCTGTGGTAATTTTCTCATGTGATTTACTAAGGATTCAACACTTGCTGGCAAGATTGTTGAACGTGCGACCATAATTAAAGTATGTTTCGAAAAAAGTTGCGTCAAAAAGCGGATCAGAACTATTTTATCTCCCAAACTGTCTTAATGAAATAGTTTTGTCTTTTCACCCTATTAGCCTTTCTAGCATCATATATTCAAATCACAAGTCTCAGTGCCCTTGTCTAATTTGCCAACTTACTTTTTTTTTTTTTTAATCCTGTCAGTCTTTGTATTAATTTATGACCACTGATAATAGTCTTTCCTTTTAATATCTTTCTCCCCTTTATTTAACTCCCATTTGTGTCAGTAATAAACTTAGCACATTTTAGTGACTATAATCGGGTTCTTCTTTGAGTTTCGATTTCACCTAATAATAAAATCGAAGTAATAACAAGAATACACCAATATATCTAAATGTTTTGCTGTGTCTTGTGTTTATTTTAGGTTATATGCTTTTAGTCGTGCCATTAATGCATTAAGTTAGACCTTGGTCGAATTTGTTCATATGTATTTTAATTAATAAGACAAAACTGGGATTATATATACTCTTGGTTTAAGTTTTGGAGTTTTGGCTGTGATACATTTGTTATTAAGTAAATTAGCAGACAATAAAGAACAGAAATAAACCACAAACATTTCAAAAGAACTAAGTGTTCCTAATCAAAATGAATACAATGAATACTATTGAATATAATAAATGAAACCAACATTTTGGAAGAATTGAGTGCTCTTCGTGGGAATGTGCTTGTCCGGCTCAGTTAACAGTTTTTCTTCTTCTTTCAAAGGCAACGTCGAGACTGGAAACTTTTTATGAAGTTCTTCGCAGACGAATAAGTAAAACTTAAAAAAGAAACTGAAAACGAAAATTAAAAAAAAAAAATAAATAAATAAATAAATAAATAATAATAATAATAATAATAATAATAATAATAATAATAATAATAATAATAATAATAATAATAATAATGATAATAATAATAATAATTGACATCGTTAATTCCATAAAATATTATTATTACAATTATTATATTATTATTATTATTATTATTATTATTATTATTATTATTATTATTATTATTATTATTATTATTATTATTATTATTATTATTATTATATTTTATATTTCATGTAAGCAGTAGCAATAGTGTCAGAAAAATAATGATAATATTTCTAGCAGAGCTACAATAACTACAGCTTACCTGGCTGCCAATCCAACTTTATATTCTGGTTTACACATTGTATTATCAATGTCTAATTCCTTCAATTCTTTTACCAAAAAAGAGGTTGCGTCATTCAAAACATTTTCAGTCCACGTTTGTCCTCTCAAGCTCTGTGTGTTTATATATATATATATATATATATATATATATATATATATATATATATATATATATATATATATATATATATATATATATATATATATATATATATATATATATATATATATATATATATATATATATATATATATATATATATATATATATATATATATATATATATATATATATATATATATATATATATATATATATATATATATATATATATATATATATATATATATATATATATATATATATATATATATATATATATATATATATATATATATATATATATATATATATATATATATATATATATATATATATATATATATATATATATATATACTAGAGGTGGGCAAAAAAAGCGCAAATGAAAGCGAAAGCTCAATTTGCGCTTTAAGAAAAAATTTGCTGCGCTTTTGCGCTTTGCGCGAAAATCAAAAAACGTGCGCTTTTGCATTTTGCGCTGAACAAATTTTTAAAGAGCGCAAAAGCGCAAATTTGCTCTTAAAATAAAAAATTTGCGCTTTTGCGGAAGTTTTTTGAAATTAGCGCTTACCAATTTGCGTTTCGTCATTTTTCTTAAAAAAAACAATTTTGGGCTTATATTTCAGTTTCTTATTTAATCAGCCAAATTTTATTACTCTTTCTGCTAATTAAAAGTTAATTAATACTTAAACTATGAATGCCGATATTTAAAAAAAAATATCGATATTTAAAAAATATCAAATTGTCCTCGATAATAAAAGATATTGTTTATATATATATATATATATATATATATATATATATATATATATATATATATATATATATATATATATATATATATATATATATATATATATATATATATATATATATATATATATAGTGTAGTTACCCAAAATACAAAATAACGTTTTCTTTAATCGGAAACATTTTAAAGCGTTAACTAGTGAGAATTATGTGAAAAAGTGTTAATATAGTTTTTAATAAGAAAAGACACATATAACCTTGTGATAATTAAAAATAAAGTTTCCTTTTGTTATAAAAGTAATTTTAATAAATATATAAAAATATAAACTATTATTGTAAAAAATAAAACATTTAAAATATAATGTAAATTTTAAATTATTGGCATAACAAAATATTAATTGACTGTAGACCTAGTTCTAGATTTAGCTTTCCCGCTCAAATATTTTAGCGCCAAATTTGAAATAAATAAAATTATTATGAGAAACTATTATAAAATGTAAAAATGTATTTATTTTATATTATTTTGTACTTTATTTTTAATAAAATAAATGTTTATGTCATAATTTAAATTATAATGTACTTTTATATGTAAAATTTAAATTTATTATAAAATAATGTTTTCTGATTTAAATAAATAAGATTTTGTATACTATTTAAATGTCAATTTGTAAAACTTTAAAAATCATAACTTTGTTAACTATTTTTGTTAAAAATAATAAATAAAGTGGAAAACTCTCTACTTTTCTTACACCTTCCCAAATACTGAGATAATTTCAGAAGGCATAGAAATAGTAGTAACCTTTCCCTTTAGTCCAAAGAAGCTGCCCTTAGAAGAAGCAGTCCCAAACAGAAGCCCTAGAAGAAGCAGTCCCAAGCAGAAGTCCAAAGAAGCTGCCCTTAGAAGAAGAAGTTCCAACGCCTCTGCTACCCAAAAAGGAAACCCAGTTTGGCAGTTCCTTTTGCCTTCGACTGTGGTTCACCTTTTGAAGTGGCCTTCCACCTGAGGCTGCAGACGTTCCACGGGCCTGAAGAGAAGTGGTGGCTACCACACGCCTACCAGTCGGCATTCCACAAAGGGAATTAAGAAACACCCAGCCTTCCTGACGATCCCCTTCGCTACAACAAAGTGTAGTGACCTCCTGGACCATACATTGGTCAAGACAGAGATAGTTAGGTCACTATATATATATATATATATATATATATATATATATATATATATATATATATATATATATATATATATATATATATATGGTTTATTGAATATTTTGTTTATTGGTTTATTAGAATGTTTATTAATTAATAGGCAATTTCACTAAAGGTTTTTCGTTGCTGATTTATATATATATATATATATATATATATATATATATATATATATATATATATATATATATATATATATATATATATATATATATATATATATATATATATATATATATATATATATATATATATATATATATATATATATATATATATATATATATATATATATATATATATATATATATATATATATATATATATATATATATATATATATATATATATATATATATATATATATATATATATATATATATATATATATATATATATATATATATATATATATATATATATATATATATATATATATATATATATATATATATATATATATATATATATATATATATATATATTAATAAAATAATAGTTATTATTATTATTATTATTATTATTATTATTATTATTATTATATTGCTTTATTATTATTATTATTATTATTATTATTATTTATTATTATTATTATTATTATTATTATTTTTTTTTTTTATTTTTACTTTATTTTACTGATTACTTTGTGATTAGCGATTATACCTTTTTAGTATTTTTGTGTTTAAATTGGAATAAAACAGATATGGATAAGTACTTAACGGGAAAAAGAATTGCAAACCGTGAAAGTCGTCGAAGTACAACTCCTGAAATTGAGTGTGATGCTGCTGGTACTTCCCATGAAAAAAGCAGCCAAGATGACATGGAGCACCCATCTTATCAAGTACTATGGGTCTGTCAAGACCAAGAAGGAGTATACTGAGGGCAATAGAGTCTTGTGCAAGGGAAAGATTGAATGCTCCCAATGTAAAAAAACCTTGAGCTTTGACTCTAAATCAACACATAGCTTGAAATCGCACTACTTGTTTGGAAGTAACTTTCACCGATACTTTTTATTTGAATTTAATTTCTTTTTAATTTTAAAATTTAACCATTAAATATTTCACATATTTTATTTACATGACTAGTGAATTTAGTTTTGTAACTTTATTTAGAAACATCGTTATTTGCACAAGGAACTTTGTGCTGCAATTGAAGGAGGGTCAAAGCGGGGTCGCAGCTGCTCAACAGACAATGAGACATCTAGCAAAAAGCGTCAGACCACCATTCTCCAGTCTATGTATAATATATTCAAACAGAAAAGAGCTCTTGAGTTGCTTTACAAGTAAGTGTTTCATTTTAAGTACAAGTTAACTATAAGTGGTGTCACAACTAACAAGCTAAAAAAATAACAGAATACAGTCCATACGAAAATTTTCTAATTTGAAATACCAAGTTTCATTTGTCATTGATATCTTTCCTCATCTGAAAATATTTTTTGGTTTTAGATTTTTGCTACATGACATTGTGTCTATTCACATTGTGGAGTCTGAGTTCTTTGCCGAGTTCCTGTCCAACCTGAACTCTGATTTCCACCTCCCCTCCAGAAGAAAAGTAATGAGGGATCTTGATGTCATATGTAAAATAGGGAAGGCTGACTTAACCAACATACTCAGGGAAGTCAGTTATGTGACCACAACTGCAGATAGCTGGATTGGACACAACAGGAGTTTTCTGGGCATGACAGTTCACTGGATTAATGCGAATACTTTGAAAAGAGAGAAGGCTGTCCTTGCCTGTAGAGAGTTATCTGTGTCTCAGACCAGCACATTCCTAGCCAATAATATTACGGATATCCATCAACAATTTGGCATTCAGCATAAGGTAAGTAAAAATCAATATGAAATAATAACGTAATAATGAAAAAAATGCATAACTATAAATTAATAAGGAAACTACTAAATTAAAAAAATTTATCTTCAGGTTGTCTGCATTACAACAGATAACGGTGCAAATTTCTGTGCAGCCTTTCGGGTGGATGCTCATGCAGAAACGGGTGACGAAGAGGAAGAAGAGCAGGTACCGATTCCAGAGATAGTGGTTACGCCTGAAGAGATGGAGCAAATTAGTGACCCAGAGGTTCTGCTGACAAAACCTCTCCAACTAGAAAATATGCTTGAAGAACATGATGCCCTTATCCTACCTAAACATCGCCGTTGCATTTCCCACACATTAAACATCTTGGCTACTAGGGATGTTCCGAATGTTTCTCGCTGGTCCTTTGGTGCCAAGGATCCATTTAATAAGACACTTGCCAAAGCACAGGCATTGTGGAATGCTCAAAACAGGAAAACTACAACTGCTGCGAGAATCAAGAAGGAGTTGGGAACAAAGTTTATAACACCAAGTGTTACTCGCTGGAACTCCCTATACGATTCTATGAAAGAAAAGCTTAAGAACCTTGATGGTAGCATGGCACAAATCAACAGCAAATTTGTATGGAACAAAAGCCTTGTTTTCCAATATTTAATAAAACTGACAAGGAGGTATTTTCCGAGTACATCGAAATAATTAAGCCTATTGCTGTTAGGCTGCATATGTTGCAGAATGAGAAGAATGCGTACGCGGGGGTTCTATTGCCTAACCTCTTCCTCCTCAAGGACAAACTCGTGTAATTGCAACGAGAGGTGAAAAAATTTAACTATGACAAAAACTTAGTCAACCACTTACTAAAGCAGCCAAAGCCAAACAAAGGGAAAGAAAAGGGATTTGAACCGAGGTTCAGCAGGATATTTTGATGATTGTGATTTGCTTATTTCAACAGCTCTGCACCCTCACTTCAAACTCGGAGTGATACATAGGTTAAATGAGGGGAAGTATCCAGCTGTCAAGACGAGGATATTGGAGGAAATAAAGTGTAATATTGCATCGAATTTTACTCCTCCACATCAAGGCACTGAAAGAGATGGGACTGAATATGAAATGGACTCATTTAACGTGAGCTATTTTTATAATTTAGAACAAACTTTAAGCATCTCTTGTACTTATATATATATATATATATATATATATATATATATATATATATATATATATATATATATATATATATATATATATATATATATATATATATATATATATATATATATATATATATATATATATATATTATATATATATATATATATATATATATATATATATATATATATATATATATATATATATATATATATATATATATATATATATATATATATATATATATATATATATATATATATATATATATATATATATATATATATATATATATATATATATATATACAAAATACACTGACATAATGTTCAAATGAAACTTAAAAAGATTTGAGTTCTTGATACCATTTCTAAATATTTCACAAACTGAATTCCCCATATATCCACTAGACACCTCTGGAGGAGAAGTTGTGACAAACCTTGGATAGCTGGGATGCAGTAAATGTTCACCACAATACCCCTCTCACTAGGAACCTTTTTCCATGTGAATACCAAGAGGTCTGGGTGGACTTGTTTATGAAGTATAATACCCCATTACCCAGCTCAGCGGCCGTGGAGAGGTTGTTTAGTCAAGGCTCTGACATTCTAAGACCAAAGAGGGCAGCCATGGCATTCAGCAATTTTGAAAAATTTATTTTCATGAAAGGGAATATGACCCTTTTCAGAATGCAAGAGGAGAGCTACGAGGAGGAAGAGATCATAGATGGCTGAATAAATAATAA
This sequence comes from Armadillidium nasatum, assembly GCA_009176605.1. NCBI lineage: Eukaryota > Metazoa > Arthropoda > Malacostraca > Isopoda > Armadillidiidae > Armadillidium > Armadillidium nasatum. The sequence goes on from SEYY01000543.1 coordinate 16,196, forward strand.
ATTCTTTCTCAATTAAATAAAATTTAAAAATAATTCATCTTTACATCCTAGCGCTCTATTTTTTTTTTTTTTTTTTTTTGCTCCAAAATTTGCGCTTTAAAAAATTTTTTTATTTGCGGACATGTGCGCTTTTGCATTTGCGGACTAAATTTTTCAAATTTGCGCTTTTGCGTTTGCGCTCTAAATTTTAAAATTTGCGCGCCCACCTCTGATATATATATATATATATATATATATATATATATATATATATATATATATATATATATATATATATATATATATATATAATATATATATATATATATATATATATATATATATATATATATATATATCACCTGTATTTTAATATGGTTTGATGATTTCGTCATAAAACCCCTTCATTGTAAGCAACGAAGTTGTCTGTTTTCTTGATGCTACTTTGGAGTCATCCTCATTTTTTACCCTTGGCTTCGGGTTTGTCAATACACAACAAAATTTCCCTCTGTTGCTTGATATTTCCTCACTTTGATTGTAATTCTAAACTCTTTGGCATTCAAAATTTCAAATTTGGAACAATTTTTTTCCTATTTCTTAAATGAATATCATCATTATTTTCATGACTTCAATGTTCACCACTGACAATGACCTCCCAATACACTGGGTAAACTTGTTTACCGATCCTTTATCGCTAATAATCTTAGCACTTACTACAATTTCGTGCTCTTAACACTAATAATTCTGGAGATTACCCTACCATAATAGACTTTTTCTTACTTTAAACACTTCGCATTATAATGCTAACCTCTTTCCATTTCTAAGTATTTTAGCAATCTTTTCATATCCGTATTTTATTCTCTCACTCTAAGTATCCAGATGGAATTATCCAATTCGTGAGAGATAAGACATTAGAGATATTCTGAATCATTAAACTGGTCAGACTGCAGTCATTCTTTTTGTTTCATATTTCCCACAAAATGATTACTGCTTCGGAGGAAGGAATTCCTCAGAGAGAGCATAACCAAGTTATTCTCTGACATCGTGGTTTACAATAATATACTTATATTTTATTCCAGTTAAGGAAAAATCTAAAAAGAGTTTCCTTTAAGTCTGTGCAATTTCTTTTCCTTCTTGTGACTCTAAAGCTAATTTATCTTTTGCTATATAACTAATCTGGTCTCTCAAAATTTTGCCTCCAAATTCATATTGGGCCAATCCGTGCTAAGAATTGTGTTTTTCTCTATAGAAGTGATTTTCATTCTTTGCATAAACTTAACACTTAGAAGGTGTACAATCTTAATGGTATTGGTGGTCATGAATTTCTCATAATTTGTGGTTCTGAGCTTGGGATTTCTTTCCCTTCCTAAAAACGAGCCTATTCAGCCTATGATGAAAAATGAAATATCTTTTAACTTTCAACCAAAAGCGTTTGCCGCTGAATGTGATGTGTGTCTCGTATACATGAGGTGGCTCTTTCGGTAATTCTTAATAATAGTTTCAAAATACATGACCCTCATTTTATCATTGCTATAGTGGACAATGCATTTTTGAATGTGTAAATTATATATATATATATATATATATATATATATATATATATATATATATATATATATATATATATATATATATATATATATATATATATATATATATATATATATATATATATATATATATATATATATATATATATATATATATATATATATATATATATATATATATATATATATATAATAAAGCAAAAATGCGAAAACATAATGATAGAGAAATTATGTAGAAAAATTTTATTCCTAAACTGGTTTTCAATATTATGATAACCACAATACATTAAATTAGAAAAAAAGGTCTAATCTAAGAGACAGATGAAGCTAGAAAATTATTATATCGTTTAAACTTTATTTTAACGTATGAACGTTATTTATTATTTAATTCCTTATTTCCCTAAAACAAAACATCACTTCATAACAAACATCTATGAGTATGTATATATAATGTTAAAATACCTGCATAGTTTTGGTAGCCAACATAGTTGTGTGTTTTATGGATCCCAAAGCAATGATGATGTCGGTAATCTTTTGACTTGGAAAATCGAAAGAGATTTTAAAGGCTGCGTTGACAATCGCTAAATCTTTTCCTTTCCTTCGTGAGTGTTTATAAAAACGGAAATATTCGTTCTGTGCAAAGAAAAACTAGAATTACATTTCCTCTCTAAAGTCTCAAAATTTTAATTAACAATACTGGATTTTTTATTTCTGTAAGAGCATATTAAAGAATTTTTATTTTTTCAAAATATTTCCTACCAATCAGTATTACATATGTTAAATGTAGACTTTAATATGTCATTAGAAATTTTAGAAATTGGAATAGTCAAACATCATGAACATAACAAACCCACGAAATCTATAAAACGTGATAACTGTATTTATTTAATAACATAATTATCACCCACACTACTAGGTAGAACCTTACTGAAGGAGGGGTGTAAATAATAATCAAAATTAAAAATAGAAAACTATCCAATCCCCACTTAATTAAAGCAAATTTATCAGGCGAGAAATTTAAGGTAAGAGAAATTAAATTTGTAGTAAATTTAAAAGATAGAAGAAAATTCCATAGAATAGAAAGAAAGAAGAGAAAGAAGTACTACAGTGGACAAGACTGGAGATGATATTTTCCACACAAAAATTGTGTATACATTGCACACAGTGTGATGCGATGCCGTTATAAATGTGGCGGCATATATTTGGTTGTATCTACTGAATACATAAAAAGCACAACATCCCTTCGCAAAAGATGCAAAAGACACAAAATATAAAAATTCTGGTGATACCGAAGCCTTCACCAAAGAAAGATATAAGGGCAATCTATACTTGAAATAACTGAATAAAAAGGAAAAATAAATCTTATTCTATACAGAACTCTCGATCTTTTGTACCTGCCTTAGTAGACATTGAGTTAGATTTCCAAAATATTTTTTTTGTTTATGCTAATATCAAGAATATTTATGTTTATAATTTCAACAGAAGAGACGGGAGATCTAACAAAAAAGATAGAAAAGTTAGAAAATGTCATTGAGGGGGAGATTTGTAGAAGCTGAGTTTTCAAAGATTTTTTTCGCAAAACTTAAAAAAATTTTTTTACCTTTTTAATTTTTTTATGAATTTAATATAATTGACGTTACCATACAGGGATATATTATGCATATCAGCAGGAATAAAATAACAAAGATTAAGATGAGAGGTATATATAGATACAAATGAGTGAGCTGATTTGAAATAAGAAAAATAAAGAAGTGATAAGTTATTGACACACATGAATGAATGGAGTTAGTTGAGCAGTGACGAAGATCGTTAACGAAAAGGTAAGGACGGAGATGGATATAAAATGGAACCCTGACAAACATCACTATTAGCTTGGAAGGAAGAGGAAGTTGCCCTATTAACAACATCCGATGTAGAACTATTTGAAAGAAAGCTTGACACGGGTCAGCAGACAAAAAGAAGAAACCCAAAAAAGAGAAGCTTAGAAAGCAGCGACGAATGTCATACTCAGTCAAAAGACTTGGATTTGTCAAGTGCCTCCACATTGTGCAAGATTTACTCTTATTTCTAAAGGCAGAAAACCATATTTTAAGAGATAGGAAAGCATATTTCCAGTATACCTGATATGCCGAAAGCCGTACTAATGATCTGAAAGTAAGGAACTTGATACCAAATTATGGTAATGAGTTGAGAATAATATCAAATATCTTAGGCAAAACATAAGTGAGAGCTTTAGGGCGAATTCAACGCACTTTCGTTCAGTAAAAGTACGTATTGTTTGTAAAATAATATTTCTCCATAGATTACGAGCAGTGGGAAAATAACAAGAATGAGGAGAGCGAAAATTTTTCCACTCCCTCCCTACTCGCACCGTCTATCATAATCATACGATCGAAACGAAGTATGAGAAGAGAAAAATCTTGATAAACATAGAATAAACCTGCTTAGAAATACCAGCAAAAAAATTAGTCTTTTTTCTCCTTGATCAGTAAGAAAGGATCCCATCCTTTCCTTGTTATATACAGTGAAATCCCCTAGATAGAGCACCTTAGAATGTTGATGCAATTTAACAGTCTCTTGAAAAATATTGAAATATTCAGAAACGATGAAAATAAAGAGGCTGCTTTCAACTGGATCATTAGTTTGGTGTATAGAAAGCCTTCATCCTAGAAAAACGGCCATTCTAACATACACAATCAAGATAAAATAAATAAAATTATACCTGAAACAAAGTTGGAAATAAAAACACCCTAAAAATAAAGTAAGATTTCTCTTTACAATCTTAAGATCTAATTAGAAAAGCTAAAATAGAAGCTGTAGATCCTAACACTTAAAACATTAATCTAAATAAATGTAAAACGATAAATACTTAAAATGTTGAAGCCAAATTCTTATCTTAATAAGGCAAACAATATTAAACCCCTCTAACAAAAATGCTGAAACACCAAGTTATAATATATATATATATATATATATATATATATATATATATATATATATATATATATATATATATATATATATATATATATATATATATATATATATATATATATATATATATATTTATATATATGATAAGATGAGATGGGTTGTCATAAATAAATATCTAACGAAATAAATGAAATATGAGAAATGCAGTGATAGAATGCACCTCAAATTTGTGATATTTTGTAAATATAATATCAAAATATGAAATGAAGCAGCAAAATATTTTGATAACTAAAATCCTTTATGAATGGGTTGCAGGTCTTGTGGGAACTCGGCAGAGTGATTTTCTTTTCTCTAACCTTGTAATGACACTTAACTCATATTTTGAATGACCAGTGGGAATGACTTTGGCTTTGTAGTTAAACAACCCACTCTTAGGAACAAAACCAACGGCTTCGACAGTTCTTACCTCTGTTGATAGTGGAATTTTAATAGTAACGAGAACTTCTTCTGAGTTGGCAATGTTTTTTAAATGATTTTCTAGAAAATTATCATCAAATAGGACTTCTCTTTGGTTATCTGAAAGGAATGAAAACAATTTAATAAAACAATCACAATTACAAGTTTCTTTGACAAATATTTTATTTTGATAGTCAAGTATTTAGAGTTTAACACAGATATCATAGTTTATTCTTATTCCTTTTTAGGATTTATGTAGATTTACAGTAATACAAGGGTACTTGCCTATACTCTGAAATACTAATTTCGTCTTCGATGCAACAAGGATAGTGTTAAAATCACTTTCAGAGAATCCTGTCATGATGCTTCCTGCAACACTCTGTCGTAAGAGAAGGATTTATACCGTCGTTGGAAAATATGTATATGAAGCCAAGAAAAAATTTTTACTAATTTTTAAAAAATATTAAAAGTAAATGAACTTACGGCAACATTTTTGATCTGACGATCAGCGAAATATTTTAACATCTCTTTTATCGATACGAGGATTTTGGCCTTCGATTCTGCAGATAAGGAAATTGAAATAAAAAATATGCAATAAGAAATTTTAATATTATCTGATAAATAAATATATTACGTTTATTAAGCACCTTAAACCTGATACTCAAGACATGGAAATTTCAATTTAGAGAAAGTGTTCTTGTCACTAATGGGAAATAATATCCTGCATTCGATAAGCCTGACCCAGTCAACGGTATCCGCCGTGGACCCGTGAAACCTGAGGATCTTTCTCAAAAGATCCCACTGACAGGACGTAAGTTCTTCCTGAGGGATGAAGATTATTATTTATTTATTTATAATAGATGTTTATATTTCCATAGCAGAGTACATGTTCTACCAGCATTATTTGTTTCTAGACAAAATGTATTAGCGGTGCAACAACAACATTGGGTTTTAATTTCATATCAAATTGAAAGTAAATCTACTTGTTAAATAGTTTATGCTCTTACATCCTTCCAATTTCAAGCAACGAGTGCTTCTCCTTTGGAGCATTTCAATAGTTTTGATGAATCCGACATTACGGGAGTTCAAAATTCTCATAAAAAAAAAAAAAAAAACATTTGCCATCATCTATCAATAAATATTAGAAATTCACAAAGTTTGCGATCATATCGAATATAAACATTAATCCACGCATTTTATCGGTATCGGCTTCATTTGTTTAGCTAATAAATTCTAATAAACTATTTCAATAATATTCATCACTGTTGTAATTAGAACTTGCGAACGTAGAGATTTTTGTCCGTTTTATTCTTACTTGCACGAAATGCACAAATTAAGCATTTCCCAAATAATAAAAATCTGTAACATGAAATTGCAAATTGGGGAAATTTTTTTTTGCTTTAGTTTACATTATATAACTGATAGTTAAGAAATAACATATTTTTTGTATTTGTCATTCAGACAGTAAATATTCCATGTGTGATGGAATTTATATTTAGATATTATTTATTTATTTTATATTAAATTCCAGTCTTTTCTTTAGATGACTTTAAAACACATAATGAATTTGAATATAGTTATTACGAATAAATGAAAATACTAACTATGCTTCTAGAGTTGCTTCTCGTCTTCAACTTACCGATTCCATTCTTGTCGATCTGGATGGGATTTCCCGGTGGGGCCACCGAAACCTTGTGAAATTCAATCTCTTTGAAAACAATTTCTTCACATCTGTCTCTCAAAAACACCTCCCAACTTTCCTTTCTCCTTCGACGGCTCTTCCTTCTCGCCTGTGAACAACATAAACATTCTTGGTCTAAACATAAACAACAAATTATATTGGAAACCTCATATCACAACAGTTGCGAAGGTGGCTTCTAAAAAGCTGGGAGTTCCTTTCAGATTGCGAGAATTTTTTTCTTCTAAACAGTTACTCCAATTATATAAGGGTCTTATTCGTCCTTGAATGGAATACTGTTCTCATATTTGGGGTGGTCCCGGTTCCATTCTTCTTTTTTATAAAGCTGAGTGTAACGCTAAAAGACTAATAAACTGTCCCCTACTTTCAAATTCCCTTGACCCTCTTTCTCAGCGACGTGACGCTGGCATATTCTCTCTTTTCAATAGGTAATACAACAACAGGTGCTCGAGGGAGTTGATCTCTTGCAATCCACCTCCATTGCGTCCCACTCGCAGCACAAGGAGTGCTTTGCTTGCACATTAATTTTGTGTGAGCATTGCAAAGTCAAGACTTGCACGTTGTGGTACCTCCTTCTTTCTAGCGACCTCTGTTCTGTGGAACTCCCCACCTTCTTCTGATTGCCTTCTGTACTTAACCAAACTCTCTTTAAATCCTCTGTCTGCGCCCATCTGAGGAATCTGGATTAGGCTGAGTGGGTTTTCTTTTATTTATTTAGAAAAGGGCTCTGCCTGTGAGTGGTGGTATAATATATATATATATATATATATATATATATATATATATATATATATATATATATATATATATATATATATATATATATATATATATATATATATATATATTAATAAATAATCGCACCCTGTAGGCTGTAGAAAAAAAAAAAATTCTAATTCTAATTCTATACAGTTTAAAGATTTCAAAGTTTACCTGGTATTTTATCAATTTTTTCTTTCATGAATGACTCTATGTCTGAAACCGAAGCTGCTGCGCCAATTTCAAAGAATTTTTCGCTCATTTTTATTTCGGTCATTTCAGGAGTATTAACAGGGTGAATTATCTTTGGATATCGCTTGTGATGTATGTTTCTATCAACACCTTCAGATATATATATATATATATATATATATATATATATATATATATATATATATATATATATATATATATATATATATATATATATATATATATATATATATATATATATATATATATATATATATATATAAAATACTTATGTGTTGTTAAGAATAAATTATACATATTTTTCATTTATTTATTCGTAGTAGTCACTAATTGAATTCGATTATTTCAAGCCAATAGAAGCACAGAATTGTTATCAGTATCATAACACATTATTTTATATGAATATTAAAGAATTTATTTTAATGTATAAAAGATATTCAAAATGCTTTTAAAACTGACAATATTCAAAGCAAAAAATTCTTTCGTATACTAATTCCCGAAGCCACTTAAAGTAACTTCCATACACAGCAAGTTTTCAAAAAAAGAAAGCTGTAATCAAAATGACACAATTAACCCTGTGAAAACGTTCTCATTGAGAATTCATGATGCAAACTTTGTAGTTAACATCAGAAAAAAAGGGATAATCTACTTTTAAATCTATTTATCATGTAGTCCTTCCTCTAACAGACAAACCCTTAATCAAAATGGGGAACACAAAGAAATAAAAAAGAAAACGCAACTTACGACTTCAAATAAATATTAGCTTCTAGGTTAAATGAATATTATATCGACTCGTCTCTTAAATGAGGAATATATCAGTAAGTTAATTAAACAGTTGTCAAAAAGGATCTTTTGTAACTAGAAAGAAGGCGGTAAATATAACGGTCAATCTAGAAGTTAATAATCTGTAATTACTAAATGGATATTGAATGAGGATTGACATAGCCTTCTAGAAATTGAAGAAAACGCTAACTCTACATCATAAACATAAGGTGTCTAGTCTGCCTGAAAGTGATAGCCTGTTAATAAATATTTTAGCTAGTTACTGATTAGATTATGCAAAATAATTCAATTCAAATCAATTTTGGAAGCAGAATAAACAAGACAATATATTTTTAGTATTACAAACAAAACAAAATATTACAAAAACAAATAAAAACTCGAATACCTATTTTGGCATTTCCAACAATAATAACGGCATCTTTGTGAGCATTT
>SEYY01000543.1:27282-32282 GCA_009176605.1 Armadillidium nasatum
TATATATATATATATAATATATATATATATATATATATATATATATAATATATATATATATATATATATATATATATATATATATATATATATATATATATATATATATATAATAAAAAAAAAAAAAAAAAAAAATTATTTTTTAAAAATTCAAATTTATTTTTTACTTCATTTCAATCATTTTGTTACTGTTCTATATAAAAAAATATATTGCATTTTTCATTATTCATAGTCATTTCACCTATTGATTCATTATTGTAATAAAAAACCAAAAAAAAACAAAATAACCAAAAAAACCTGGTTTTTATTGTTTTATTAGAAAAACCAATGGTTTTTGGTTTTTTTAAAAAAACCAATGGTTTTTGGTTTTTTTAAAAAAACCATGGTTTTTTTCTACCCTATATATATATATATATATATATATATATATATATATATATATATATATATATATATATATATATATATATATATATATATATATATATATATATATATATATATATATATATATATATATCACACACACACACACGCACACACAAAAACAGATACTTTATCCTTTCTACATTTTCTTTCTCAAATATTACTCCGAAAAATTTTCCTTAAAATTTATAGACCCCATTTGAGGGTGAACATAAACTTATTTTCCTTTGTTCATCCCTTAAAATTTTGTCGCATCTTCCTTTTCAGAAGCATTCCCACCTACACACAATGTCTTCAAACATATGCTTAATTAAAATTAAAATTTCAATAAATATCTTTCAATTATTATTATTATTATTATTATTATTATTATTATTATTATTATTATTATTATTATTATTATTATTATTATTATTATTTTTACCGTCTTTGTTTTCCCGTCCTAAATTTCCAGTTGTCAATTTGCAGCAGTCGTCTCTTCCACATCCTTCTCTTTCATTATATTCCTTTGAGAAAGTTCGGAAACCTTCCAAAATGGGTCTGTATCCCGTGCACCGGCATAGGTTCCCTGAAATAATAATAATAATAATAATAATAATAATAATAATAATAATAATAATAATAATAATAATAATAATAATAATAATAATAATAATAATAATGGATAATAATAATAATAATATAATAAATAAAAATAATAATAATAATAATAATAATAATAATAATTAATAATAATAATAATAATAATTAATAATAATAATAATAATAAATAATAATAATAATAATAATAATAATAATAATAATAATAATAATAATAATAATAATAATAATAATAATAATAATAATAATAATAATAATAATAATAATAATAATAATAATAATAAATAATAATAATAATAAATAAAATAATAATAATATAATAATAATAATAATAATAATAATAATAATAATAATAATAATAATAATAATAATAATAGTAATATTATGATAAATAATAATAATAATAATAATAATAATAATAATAATAATAATAATAATAATAATAATAATAATAATAATAATAATAATAATAATAATAATAATGATAATAATAATAATAATAATAATAATAATAATAATAATAAAATAATAATAATAATAATAATAATGCTTATGCTTCGTTTCTATTAAATAAAGAATGAAAATCTCAACCAAGGTGTTGGTATACTCTCATTACTTATTAAATTAAAATTAAATTACATTAAATTAAAATGCCTGTATGATATAAATAGTTTTTCTTCTATAATAAACTAAACATTTTTTTGGTTTAAGTAATTTAAAAATATGGAATAAAAATTTCTTGATAGATGATAATTTTTTATCGATTTTTTCACAAATTTTTTTAGAGCTAAATAAATATTTTCAACTAAGAACTAGCTTTTTTAGAGTTATAATTGAAAACTATAATATTAAACATGGAAAAAAAAATTTTTTTATTATTACATTTTAGAAAATGAAGTCAACATGTTTTTCTTTCTTAAAATCGTTTTTCAACTAAGAACTGTAGCTTTTAAGTTTATTACTATTCATTAATTAAAAATTTAATGGATAAAAAAAGGATTGATATTTACTGTACTAGTCTTCATAAAATAAAGATCACGCAAGTTTCTAGAGGGTAGAGAGGGGTGGGGTGTGTTGTAAAGAATTGAGAATCTTTCACTGATAATACTAAATTTTTATTAGAACAATGTTTGTGCATAAAAAGTATAACCTTAATGCAAAAACTTTTGTAAATAAAATATAAAACACCAGTATTTAAGAAAGGTTAATAAACATCAGATTAATGGTAGTCTATCTAGATTACCGTTATTTTGTTGTATATTAGTTTTCGTTCCAATTTCACGTTTATACTGAGAATGATGACTTCCAGTGAATGCAAATGCAATAAAACTTTTGTCAATCAATTAGTTGCAAAAAGGTAGTTTTTAACTTTGTTATCAGTCCTTCTTTTCTAAGTTATTGTAATTGAATTTTGAATTTGTAATGATTTGGTATTGTTTAATTTTTAATGAGTATTTTTTTATTAAAATAATTGCATTCAGATTTTTTTTTTTTTTTTTTATCGAATTTTATAACACTGAAAGAAGATTATGAGAAAACGTATATGACAAGAAGTTACTAGAAAAAAGATAATGAAGTTCTGATTTAGAATGCTAATTGAAAATACCTACCAACAAGGTTTTCTTCGATTTCTTCCATAGAGGGCTCAGGGTTGTTCCTTAACAATGTGTACATCGACATAACGAAACCTGGCGTACAAAAACCACATTGAGATCCATGAGCTTTTGCTATTCTTTCCTGAACTGGATGCAGCTTTGTTTTGGTCGATCCAATTCCTTCAACAGTAGTTACTGCCAGGCCATGCAAAGTCCCAATTGGTATTAAGCAAGCACTCACTGCATAATGCCTTAAAAAATAAAATATACTTAATGCATGCTCAAGTTACAGGTTAGAAATTTATACATTGTTTAAAGATGGGCAAATTAACTATTGATATATACGATGCTGGTTTATGCAGCTGAAAATTAGTTAACTTTCTTACGGTACAGTTGAAAGGTCATGAAAAAACGAGTTCCTTAAGATAATATGTTCAAACTCTGTCGTTCAAAAAAAAAAAAAAAAAAAATAAATAAATAAATAAAACTATTTTAAATCAAATTGGTTAATTCTCAACTAATATTTCCCTATACATTTTTAATAATACTTAACTTAATTTGTCGATTCCATGGATAAGTAAATGGCTTAATTAAGAATATAGCAGTACCATATTACCGGTCATATTGGCACCAGTAAAATATATCGATACAATTAACAGAGGCTAATTAAAATTTTGAAAAAAATTTATGGGATAGAAAACCAGAAAATATATTCGAATCACATACTTTTGAAATTGCAAATGATTGTAATGGATACCATTATTGTTTTTGGTTTTAATGTAGTGGAGTTACAACATTGGAATCGTGTAAAGTAGAATTAAGGATAGCAGTATGATTTGAAAGTTCAACTTTGACAGAAGATAAGACAGTTTTATAGCAGGTAGAAAAAATAAGAGGGGAGAGAGAGAGAGAGAGAGAGAGAGAGAGAGTTAGAATTAATCTTCTTGAAATCTGACATAAGATTAGAAATTTACTTTAGAGTTTTCAAACTTCCCATTTTGGATAAATTCGAAAACGTTAGAAAAAACAGAGGGTAAAGCAGTAAGGAATTATTTGCAGAGTCTATAAGAGTTTTTCTTTTATTGTGGAACAGTTTGAGCGAGCTTCAAAGAGATAGGAAGGCTTAAATTGGAAGTCAGATGAGAAATAGCTAGAGCCTTAAAAAAATGCATTTTGAGAATCATAGGAGAAATACAATTAGGATCAATGACCTATTTTCATTAATCATAGAAAGATCAGAAATCACAAAATTTCAAAAAATTACAATTTTAAGCATTATTAGTTAGAGGGAGGTGGAGGTGAAGAAGTGACACCATAACTGTCTAAAATGGAATCATGGACATAAGTATGAGAGACGAAAGAAAAAGCAAGAAAAGGAAAGAAGATGGTGCAGTGTTAGTTTTGCTTTTCCCAGCAAAGTACCATAAAGGCGGAAAAGAGTTTATATTTAATGATTATTTCAATTTCTTCTTTGAAACGAGCTTTGCATTTCAGATTTTGCAAAAATTCTCAGTCAAATATAAATACCTTGAGATCAGGAGTTTGAAAATAGCGGTTGCTCCAGAAGCCAGTGTTCCGGTAATAGATAGTTATGGTTAATAAAGGTTTATGAGTTTCAGTGAGATGAAGAATTTCGAAGTTTAAATTTAGTTTTTAAACACAAGAAGTAGTGAATTTTGAACACCTCTTAGGGCCAACCGAAGTGAGTCAATTGAGATAATGAAATACTTCCAGTTTTGTTTGGTTAAGCCAAGATTAAAATTTGTTTTGCTGTTTTAATTTGCTGATTCACATTAAATAATGACTAGTTATTAATTAAAAAATAATAAATAAATAAAAAGCTAAAAAAATAAAAATATAAAAATGAGAAGGGCTTAGAGAGTTCAGAGAAATTTAATGCCGTTCTAATTACGAAAGACTACTGAATAGAGGTCTATTTTACAGCTTTCATCATTTTGTAGCCGGGGAAAATGTTAGGCATTATTTTGTTCGAAGAATTCCCAATCTTCCAATTTTGTTTATTTCTCTTTTCGATCATCCCTTAATTCTAGAGAAAAGTTACTGGAATACAAAGATCTAATTTCTTTACAGCAAACCAGTTAAAAAAATTTATCCAAGTAATCACAGTGAGAAATTTTAAGCTTTATCACCATATCTATTTACTGAAATATTTTGAATGAGAATTTCACTTTCTGTAGTTGAGGAATTCTAAAAAATTAAATAAAAAAGTAAAAATGCTGTGCAAATTTATCTTCAACAAAGCTTAACCAAAGTAAATTTAATCAACTTCTTTCTTTGCAGAATTTAAGCCATTAACATCAACTATTATATTTACTTAGTATTATGGTTTGAATAATTTACCAAAAACTTTACCTGATT
>SEYY01000543.1:39782-47282 GCA_009176605.1 Armadillidium nasatum
TAACAACACAGAACGAAAGAAAAATTTGATATCCTTTGCAATGAAATTTGGGAAAAATTCAATAAATAACTGATCAGATGAGGCTACTCCGAATAAGCCTCATCCAAACAATAAAGAGACAGAAAATATTATCTTAAGATTCAATTAAAATGTTTTTTCTTTCAGGTTTTTTGACAATTTATAAAAGGAAAAAATTAAGTTGGATAGTAACATAAAAGTACATAATAATTGTCCTAACTAAGGTGACCAATATATATATATATATATATATATATATATATATATATATATATATATATATATATATATATATATATATATATATATATATATATATATATATATATATATATATATATATATATATATATATATATACAGGTTCTTTCTTAGCAAACACCTGTTTTATACGATCCTAAAATGTTCACTCCCTACGACCCAACTCAGGACATTATCTTCCCGTCCGAATTGAAGGTTGTATATATATATATATATATATATATATATATATATATATATATATATATATATATATATATATATATATATATATATATATATATATATATATATATATATATATATATATATATATATATATATATATATATATATATATATAATGTTAGTTTATAAATATTGTAATTGAAATTTGACTGAGATATGAAAAAATCTGTGAATTTAAATAATAGTTAAAATGTTAATATAAAATAAGAGTCCAGAATCAGTAATTTTAAATAATTAAATAAATGTTAATTAGTTTTGAAAAATTTAAAATATAAAATTTAAAACTTAAAAGTTAAATAGAAGTAACTGAGAAATAATATTTGTTACAGATCAACGCAAATTCATATCTCGTGAGTTTGAATTTCAGTTGTCCAAAAACAGAATTTTTCAGAACCACTTCTTTAAAAGAACTTTTAGAGCTTAAAAATGCTCACAAAGATGCCGTTATTATTGTTGGAAATGCCAAGATAGGTATTCGAGTTTTGATTTATTTTTGTAATTTATTTGTTTTTGTATTGTTCCCAAAACTAAAAATATATTGGCTTTTCTTGTTTATTCTGCTTCCAAATTTGATTTGAATCTCACTCCCCTATATTGCATAATCTAATAATCAGTATTGAGCTAAAATATTTGTTATTTGTTAACAGACTATCACTTTCAGGTCAGACTATACACCTTATATTTAGTATGTAGAGTTAGAGTTTTCTTCAATTTCTAGAAGGCTATGTCAATCCTCATTCAATATCCATTTAGTAATTACAGATTATTAACTTCTAGATTGACCGTTATATTTACCGCCTTCTTTCTAGTTACAAAAGATCCTTTTTGGCAACTGTTTAATTAACTTACTGATATATTCCTCATTTAAAAGACGAGTCGATATAATATTCATTTAACCTAGAAGCTAATATTTATTTGAAGTCGTAAGTTGCGTTTTCTTTTTTATTTCTTTGTGTTCCCCATTTTGATTAAGGGTTTGTCTGTTAGAGGAAGGACTACATGATAAATAGATTTAAAAGTAGATTATCCCTTTTTTTCTGATGTTAACTACAAAGTTTGCATCATGAATTCTCAATGAGAACGTATTCACAGGGTTAATTAAGTGTCATTTTGATTACAGCTTTCTTTTTTTGAAAATGCTGTGTATGGAAGTTACTTTAGTGGCTTCGGGAATTAGTATACGAAAGGATTTTTTGCTTTGAATATTGTCAGTTTTAAAAGCATTTTGAATATCTTTTATACATTAAAATAAATTCTTTAATATTCATATAAAATAATGTGTTATGATACTGATAACAATTCTGTGCTTCTATTGGCTTGAAATAATCGAATTCAATTAGTGACTACTACGAATAAATAAATGAAAAATATGTATAATTTATTCTTAACAACACATAAGTATTTTAAATTTTGTTTTTAATATATATATATATATATATATATATATATATATATATATATATATATATATATATATATATATATATATATATATATATATATATATATATATATATATATATATATATATATATATATATATATATATATATATATATATATATATATATATATATATATATATATATATATATATATATATATATATATATATATATATATATATATATATATATATATATATATATATATATATATATATATATATATATATATATATATATATATATATATATATATATATATATATATATATATATATATATATATATATATATATATATATATATATATGTGAAGGTGTTGATAGAAACATACATCACAAGCGATATCCAAAGATAATTCACCCTGTTAATACTCCTGCAATGACCGAAATAAAAATGAGCGAAAAATTCTTTGAAATTGGCGCAGCAGCTTCGGTTTCAGACATAGAGTCATTCATGAAAGAAAAAATTGATAAAATACCAGGTAAACTTTGAAATCTTTAAACTGTATAGAATTAGAATTAGAATTTTTTTTTTTTTATTATTATATATATATATATATATATATATAATATTATATATATATATATATATATATATATATATATATATATATATATATATATATATATATATATATATATATATATATATATATATATATATACCACCATCACAGGACAGAGCCCTTTTCTAAATAAATAAAAGAAAACCCACTCAGCCTAATCCAGATTCCTCAGATGGGCGCAGACAGAGGATTTAAAGAGAGGTTGGTTAAGTACAGAAGGCAAACAGAAGAAGGTGGGGAGTTCCAAAGAACAGAGGTCGCTAGAAAGAAGGAGGTACCACAACGTGCAAGTCTTGACTTTGCAATGCTCACACAAAATTAATGTGCAAGCAAAGCACTCCTTGTGCAACGAGTGGGACGCAATGGAGGTGGATTGCAAGA
This sequence comes from Armadillidium nasatum, assembly GCA_009176605.1. Lineage (NCBI taxonomy): Eukaryota > Metazoa > Arthropoda > Malacostraca > Isopoda > Armadillidiidae > Armadillidium > Armadillidium nasatum. Next base: position 42,684 of record SEYY01000543.1, read on the forward strand.
GATCAACTCCCTCGAGCACCTGTTGTTGTATTACCTATTGAAAAGAGAGAATATGCCAGCGTCACGTCGCTGAGAAAGAGGGTCAAGGGAGTTTGAAAGTAGGGGACAGTTTATTAATCTTTTAGCGTTACACTCATCTTTATAAAAAAGAAGAATGGAACAGGGACCACCCCAAATATGAGAACAGTATTCCATACAACGGGGACGAATAAGACCCTTATATAATTGGAGTAACTGTTTAGAAGGAAAAAATTCTCGCAATCTGAAAGGAACTCCCAGCTTTGTAGAAGCCACCTTAGCAACTGTTGTGCTATGAGGTTTCCAATATAATTTGTTGTTTATGTTTAGACCAATAATGTTTATGTTGTTCACAGGCAAGAAGGAAGAGCAGTCGAAGGAGATAGGAAAGTTGGGAGGTGTTTTTGAGAGAAAGATGTGAAAAAATTGTTTTCAAAGAGATTGAATTTCAGAAGGTTTCGGTGGCCCCACCGGGAAATCCCATCCAGATCGACAAGAATGGAATCGATAAGTTGAAGACGAGAAGCAACTCTAGAAGCATAGTTAGTATTTGCATTTATTCGTAATAACTATATTCAAATTCATTATGTGTTTTAAAGTCATCTAAAGAAAAGACTGGAATTTAATATAAAATAAATAAATAAATAATATCTAAATATAAATTCCATCACACATGGAATATTTACTGTCTGAATGACAAATACAAAAAATATGTTATTTCTTAACTATCAGTTAAATAATGTAAACTAAAACAAAAAATATTTCCCCAGTTTGCAATTTCATGTTACAGATTTTTATTATTTGGGAAATGCTTAATATGTGCATTTCGTGTAAGTAAGAATAAAACGGACTAAAATCTCTACGTTCGCAAGTTCTTATTACAACAGTGATGAATATTATTGAAATAGTTTATTAGAATTTATTAGCTAAACAAAAGAAGCCGATAAAATGCGTGGATTAATGTTAATATTCGATATGATCGCAAACTTTGTGAATTTCTAATATTTATTGATAGATGATGGCAAATGTTTTTTTTTATGAGAATTTTGAACTCCCGTAATGTCGGATTCATCAAAACTATTGAAATGCTCCAACAGGAGAAGCACTCGTTGCTTGAAATTGGAAGGATGTAAGAGCATAAACTATTTAACAAGTAGATTTACTTTCAATTTGATATGAAATTAAAACCCAATGTTGTTGTTGCACCGCTAATACATTTTGTCTAGAAACAAATAATGTTGGTAGAACATGTACTCTGCTATGGAAATATAAACATCTATTATAAATAAATAAATAATAATCTTCATCCCTCAGGAAGAACTTACGTCCTGTCAGTGGGATCTTTCAAGAAAGATCCTTGGGTTTCACGTGTCCACGGCGGATACCACTGACTTGGTCAGGCTTATCGAGGATGCAGGATATTATTTCCGATTAGTGACAAGAATTCTCTAAATTGAAATTTCCATGTCTAGAGTGTTAGGTTTAAGGTGCTCAATAAACTTAATATATTTATTTATCAGTCAATATTAAAATTTCTTATTGTATATTTTTTATTTCAATTTCTTATCTGAAGAATCGAAGGCCAAAATCCTCGTATCGATAAAAGAGATGTTAAAATATTTTGCTGATCGTCAGATCAAAAATGTTGCAGTAAGTTCATTTACTTTTAATATTTTTTAAAAATTAGTAATAAATTTTTTCTTGGCTTCAATATACATATTTTCCAACGACGGTATAAATCCTTCTCTTACGACAGTGTTGCAGGAAGCATCATGACAGGATTCTCTGAAAGTGATTTTAACACTATCCTTGTTGCATCGAAGACGAAATTAGTATTTCAGAGTATAGGCAAGTATCCTTGTAATAATGTAAATCTACATAAATCCTGAAAAGGAATAATAATAAACTATGATATCTGTGTTAAACTCTGAACACTTGACTATCAATATAAAATATATGTCAAAGAAACTTGAACTTGTGATTGTTTAATTAAATTGTTTTCATTCCTTTCAGATAACCAAAGAGAAGTCCTATTTGATGATAATTTTCTAGAAAATCATTTAAAAAACATTGCCAACTCAGAAGAAGTTCTCGTTACTATCAAATTTCCACTGTCAACAGAGGTAAGAACTGTCGAAGCCTTGTTGATTTTGTTCCTAAGAGTATGCTGTTTAATTACAAGGCCAAAGTCCTTCCCACTGAGCATTCAAAATATGATTTAAGTATCATTACAAGGTTAGAGAAAAGAAAATCACTCTGTCGAGTTCCTACAAGACCTGCAATCCATTCTTCAAGGATTTTAGTTATCAAAATATTTTGCTGTTTCATTTCATATTTATAAAATATCAAAAATTTAAGGTGCATTCTATCACTGCATTTCTCATATTTCATTTATTTAGTTAGATATTTATTTATGACAACCCATCTCATCTTATCTCCATTATATATATATATATATATATATATATATATATATATATATATATATATATATATATATATATATATATATATATATATATATATATATACATATATATACATATATATATATATATATATATATATATATATATATATATATATATATATATATATATATATATATATATATATATATATATATATATATATATATATATATATATATATATATATATATATATATATATATATATATAACTTGGTGTTTCAGTTTTTATATATTGTTTGCCTTATTAAGATAAGAATTTCCTTCAACATTATAAATATTTACCGTTATACATTTACATAGGTTAATGTTTTAAGAGGATCTACAACTTCTATTTTAACTTTTCTAATTAGATCTTAAGATTGTAAAGAATGGAGATCTTACTTTATTTTTAAGGTGTTTTTCTTTCCAACTTTGTTTCAGATCTAATTTTATATATTTTTTTTTTTTATTTTTTTTATCTTGATTGTGTATGTTAGAATGAAGGTTTTCTATACACCAAACTAATGATCCAGTGAAAAGTAGCCTCTTTATTTTCATCGTTTCTGAATATTTCAATATTTTTCAAGAGACTTTTAAATTGCATCAAAATTCTAAGGTACTCTATCTAGGGGATTTCAGTGTATACAACAAGGAAAGGATGGTATCCTTTCATACTGATCAAGGAAAAAAAAGACTAATTTTTTAGCTGGTATTTCTAAGCAGGTTTATTCTATGTTCATCAAGATTTTTCTCTTCTCATACTTCGTTTCGATGGTATGATTATGATAGACGGTGCGAGTAGGGAGTAGAAAAATTTTCGCTCTCCTCATTCTTGTTATTTTCACACTGCTCGGAATCTATGGAGAAATATTATTTTACAAGCAATACGTACTTTTACTGAACGAAAGTGCGTTGAATTCGCCCTAAAGCTCTCACTTATATTTTGCCTAAGATATTTGAAATTATTCTCAACTCATTACCATAATTTGGTATCAAGTTCCTTACTTTCAGATCATTAGTACGGCTTTCGGCATACCAGGTATACAGGAAATATGCTTTCCTATCTCTTAAAATATGTTTTTTTGCCTTTAGAAATAAGAGTAAATCTTGCCCAATATGGAGGCACTTGACAAATCCAAGTAGTTTGACTGAGTATGACATTCGTCACTGCTTTCTAAGCTTCTCGTTTTTGGGTTTCTTCTTTTTGTCTGCTGACCCGTGTCAAGCTTTCTTTCAAATAGTTCTACATCGGATGATGTTGATAGGGTAACTTCCTCTTCCTTCCTTGCTAATAGAGATGTTTCTCAGGGTTCCGTCTTATCTCCATCTCCGTCCTTAATTTTCGTTAACGATCTTGGTCACTGCTGATCTAACTCCATCCATTCATGTGTCAATAATTTATCACAGCTTTATTCTTCTTATTTCAAATCAGTTCACTCATTTGTATCTATAGTTGCCTCTCATCTTAATCTTTGTTATTTTATTTCTGTTGATATGCACAGAATATCCCTGTATGGTAATGTCAATTATATTAAATTCATAAAAAAATTAAAAAAGTAAAAAAAAAAATTTTAAGTTTTGCGAAAAAAATCTTTGAAAACTCAACATCTACAAACCTCCCCCTCAAAGACACTTTCTAAGTTTTCTATCTTTTTCGATAGATCTCCCGTCTCTTCTGTTGAAATTATAAACATAAACATTCTTGACATTAGCATAAACAAAAAATATTTTGGAAACCTAACTCAATGACTACTAAGACAGCTACAAAAGATCGAGAGTTCTGTATAGAATAAGATTTGTTTTTCCTTTTTATTCAGTTATTTCAAGTATGGAGTGCCCTTATATCTTTCTTGGTGGTGAAGGCTTCGGTATCACCAGAATTTTTATATTTTGTGTCTTTTGCATCTTTTGCGAAGGGGATGTTGTGCTTTTTATGTATTCAGTAGATACAACCAAATATATGCCGCCACATTTATAACTGCATCGCATCACACTGTGTGCAATGTATACGCAATTTTTGTGTGGAAAATATCATCTCCAGTCTTGTCCACTATAGTACTTCTTTCTCTTCTTTCTTTCTATTCTATGGAATTTTCTTCTATCTTTTAAATTTACTACAAATTTAATTT
>SEYY01000543.1:49782-53648 GCA_009176605.1 Armadillidium nasatum
TGTATATAACAATATTGATGAAATTAATAAATATGTATATATATATATATATATATATATATATATATATATATATATATATATATATATATATATATATATATATATATATATATATATATATATATATATATATATATATATATAGGCGTGGGGATCACCCATCACCCTACCCCCTCCTTCTCTCACTTCTCAGGTATTAAGAACACACACACACACACACACACACACACACATACTTGCACAAATACACATGAGATGTTTCCATAGTAACTATTTTTAGGTTTTTCACTAAATAAATAAATTTCACTATATATTATTATCATTAGTATTATTAGTATTATTATATAACAGATTGCTAAACACATATATGAATATCTACACGCGCACACACATATACACACATACCCAATCATTATTATTATTATGTCATACGTAATAGTAACAGTAGTAGTATTTCATACCCTAAACCCTTAAGATATCTTACTTAGCAGCACGAGGTAGGTAAGCTATAAAAGCTTGTAAAGGCAGACACATACACACACATACACACACACACACAAACAAACAAACATGAACACATTTACACACATTGTGGATCGTTTTAAAATATAAGTTTATTTTGCATGAATATTTTTTTAAAAAAATATTAATAAAATCTGTTTGCGTTTAAGTTTTAAAATAATTAAGAAATTTTTAAGAAGAAAAACTTTTTCACTAAACATTTTTAACAAACTTCAATAAATATTAAATGAAAATTATAAAATAACATTTTCAAAAAACATTTCATTCATAAAAACTATATACTTTATATACTTAATAAGTATATGAACATAATGGAACACGGAATTTCTTTAAAACAAAGGTAATCGCATAGCCTGTAATATATTTTTTACAATATAATATAACATTTTTACTTACGGCAATATTTCACTAAGACCAACCGAGTCCATCTAAGCGTCACGACACCAAAATCCATACTAATAATATTCCACCAATTAGAGTTAGGCATTAGCGCAAAAGAAGTATAAGCCCCGCCCCTTTTTCATATTCATCCATTCACCAGAGGGCGTTATCATAAAACATTACACAAGGTTAAGACCGGTATACCTTTCACCATAGGCCAGGTAAATTCCAGCTAACCTGTTTACCTTTTTTGACATTGATTGATGGAAATATAAACCCATCCTAATAATTTACGCTTTCCAGGTAAATAAACTGGGACCTTTATGCCTTATCCTTGACATTGATTGATGGAAATATAAACCCGTCCTAATAATTTACGCTTTCCAGGCAACTAAACTGGGCCCTTTATGCCTTTTCCTTGACATTGATTGATGTAAATATAAACCCATCCTAATAATTTACGCTTTCCAGGTAACTAAACTTGAACCTTTAGGACTTTTCCTTGACATTGATGAATGATCCGAAACCGCCCCAACACACGTCATAACTTTTCTTCATTTTATTATTAATTTTCAACCATATGGACTTATATATTAGTGCCCATTACACTCTTTTTCCATATCAAGAGCCGACATACTTAGCCCTGAAAGATGCTAAACTCCATATTTCTTCATAAGTTAAATACCTTTTTCCTGTTTTCCCTGAATATTTAGTCGATTTCTCATGATAAAGATAAGATTCCTCACCAGAACTCGTCGTAACGCCTCCTTCATATAAACATTTCATTTATTGAGCATACTTTTACTTAGTCAATACAACACTCATACTAAGATTTCTAACAGCATCGAACATAAGAATACCTAAATTTCCCTAATCTAGTTAGCATAAGAATACCCTGCTTTCAAATCTAGGTAACATATATGCAGCATTATCAATATCGAAGCTATACAGCCTAATAACTTATGCATTTACTTTCGAATGATACCAACATTCGATATAACTACGTCTTAAAAACTTTGTATTTTCACACCTCATCTATATTCTTGCTATTCTTTATAAACTAACTTATACTAAAATGCTTTAGATGTCAATATAATCAACAAACATTTTCACAGAGGTTTCAAACAGGACCCTCACCAACATTCGTCATACCTTTTTCCATTATTATTATTATTATTATTATTATTATTATTTTTATTATTAATTTTTACCCGTATGAACTTATATATTAGACCCATCACACAATCCAAATCAAGAGCCGACATACTTTGCCCCAAAAGATAGTAAACTCCATATTTCTTCATATGCTAAATTCCCTTTAACCTACTTTTACTGAATATTTTGCCGATCTCATGATAAAAACCAAATCCTCACCAGCACTCATCGTAACTCAAACCTCATATATACATTTCATTCACTGAACATACTTTTACATGGCCAATACAAACAGTCATACTAAGATTTCTAACAGAATCAAACATAAGAATACCCAAATCTATCAATATCGGGGGTAGGAAAACTAATAACTTATTCATTTACCTTCGAATGGTCCCAATATTCAATATAACTAACTCGTAAAAACTTTATATTTTCACACTTCAACTATTTTCTTATGGTTCTTTATACACTATCATGCTTAAGATACCAATATATCAACAATACATGCATTCATACTAAGGACTCGGACAACATCAAACATAGGATTTCTCTAATTTAGCAATCCTAGTCAACATATAAACTACGTTATCAATATCGAGGGTAAGAAAACTAATAACTTATTCATTTACTTTCGAACGATACCAATATTCAATATAACTAACTCGTAAAAACTTTGTATTTTCACACTTCGGATATTTTCTTAAGGGTTTTCATAAACTAACCTGATTTAGATACCAATATATTAACAATGCACGCATTCGTACTATGATTTCAGACAGCTTCCTTACTAACATTGGCCATAACAGCTCCTTCATTTTATTATTATTATCATTATTTGTCACCCGTATAAACTTATATCTTAGATACCATTACACTTTAGCCCACTGTCTCTGAATACTTGGATACACACACACACACACACACACACACACACACACACACACACACACACACACACACACACACACACATGTATACGTACAAACATGAAATATAAAAAATAAAAAGGAATGTAAAACACATGTCTTATTTTATATCATCTATTAGGTAATTACTAACAATATAATCATTCACATAAAAAATTTTAATATTAAATATATTTATAATCTTATTAAAAGGTACATTTTATAAAATAAATACAATATAACCTGCACAAGTTAGAATTAGGTGGTTGTACAGGAAAACACAATCTCTTTACATGATGCATATTATACCTTATTTTAATAACCACAAACATCTTCACCATCGGGAAAAGGTATTGAAACTGGAATATTATTTGTAATACGAATTATATTCTCTAATATGTCTTTTAATATATTTCTTTTTTCACTCTCAGTTAATTTATAATCTGTTACATCTCTAATTTTAGTAAGAACTTTATGATAATATACTTTTGTTATTTTCTTCTTAAAACGTGTCATATTAATCACAAAGGTTTTATCACTATTAGAAGAGGATTTCTCAATAAAACCTTGTAGAATAGGAGACGCCATATTCTCCAGTAACACTATTTCAAAGTTTATGGTTCCTGTATCCTCTTTCAAAGTTGCCGTAAGCTGTATACGATGATTAAGTTCTTTATCAGCCTCGCATAATATTACTAATTTTCCTTTTGCATTATGAGTAGGAGCAGAGACGTTATCCGTGGATTTCATTCGTATATATAATGCTCGAATAAAACTTACTAAATTCCGGCTAAAATTAGAAATCCCCATGCTGGTATTATGAAGTATATGTAGTAGTAGAGGTGCCGAAAGAAGGAAAATATTTTTGAGGTGGTCTTCGTATACGTCTACACTCTA
>SEYY01000544.1:0-12500 GCA_009176605.1 Armadillidium nasatum
TCTCGCTATCTCTTTGCTTTCCCACTTAAAAACATAGAAACCTCTACAATTGTGGAGACAATTACACGGGAGTTCTTGCCCATAGCTGGAGTGGTAGGAACTTATGTTTCGGATCGTGGTGGACAATTTACTTCTGATTTATTTACAAGTGTTTGTGAGGAGCTAGGATCCCGACATAACTTTACTTCTGCCTATACCCCTCAGAGTAATGGACTCATTGAAAACTCTCATAGAACACTATTGAGGTCTCTTCGAGCCATGCTGTCGGATGAGTTGGAAGATGTTCAGAATTATTGGTTGGATCTCCTTCCCCTAGTGCTGTTGTGTTTAAGAACTGCACCATTAAACTCAGAAGGAATAAACCCTGCTATATTAATGATGGGACAAAATCCTTTCCTCCCTGGAGCTTTAATAGAACAAGTAGAGTCCTCATTCCCACTTTCAATAAAAACATACGCAGAAAAATTGAAATTATTTTTGGGACTCCCTCTATCTCCAGAATTTTCTGCCAAAAATCCAAAAATATATGTCCCAAAGAACTTACAAGATGCGAAATTTGTTCTTGTAAAAAACCAACAATATGGCAGAAACAAACTAGAAGCAGTATACCATGGTCCCTATCCCATTGTAAAATTTTCCGGTAATAATGTATACATAAAAAAGAATAATAAAGTTCAATGTGAAAATATTATCAATATTAAACCATATTTTAGTTTAAGTAATGAAAGTGATGAACATATGAAAATGTGATAAATAAATTGAAGGTGCTATAAAATATATTTTTGTAATTTTTTTAATATTTTACATTTTTTAAATTATTTTTTTTACAATTTTGTAATTTAATATTTTACATTTTTTTTAAAATTAAATTTTTACAATTTTTAAGGTATACTATTTGTTAGAATAAGTTTCCTCTAATGCTTTACTTTTCACTATTTCTTCAAATCACTATTCTAACATCTAGGTAAGAAGGTTGGGTGTTCAGGTATGAATCTCCAAGTAAACTGGTTACTTGGAAATTCATTCTCTGGAAGTCACCATCTTGGAGTAAAGGTTGTATTAATAATATTTAATTTTTTAAATATATGTATAATCGATATGTATCGAGTTGGGTACCGATATATCGCGTAAATAAGCGATATTCGATATTCGATATAATATCGATCTTTTTGTATTAGAATAAAAAGAGACGCCGAACGGAAAAGCCGGTAAAACAAAACGGTTAAAAATCTGTGACTGTAATTGAAAATTATTATACAAAATAAAAATATTAAACATGATAACATTTAATAAACCCACTATACATATGGTTAATTAAGATAAGAAAAAATTCTGAAAGGTAAGAAATAAAATTTTATTAGTATAGACGAAGTTAGGTCTGCCATCATACCCTAAAGCTATCTACGACCCTAGGCTACAAAGCAATATTAAGCAAGACATAACTTTGCAATATATTATTTATATATATATATATATATATATATATATATATATATATATATATATATATATATATATATATATATATAATATATATATATATATATATATATATATATTATATATATATATATATAGTATATAATATATATTGTATTAAAAAATAAAATCTTAAATACTTAATATATAATATATATATATAAATAATAATAGTTATATATATATATATATATATATATATATATATATATATATATATATATATATATATATATATATATATATATATATATATATATATATATATATATATATATATATATATATATTTTAAAAATTATAATATCTAAATAGCTTAAAAAAATCATATTGCTAAAATCTAAAATTAGATTGCTCAAAAAAGTAAAATGGAAAATTGCTATTTTTTAAGAATCACTTCTCATTTCAATTCCGTATAGGAAAGTTCTCTTTTTGAATTCATTCATAAAGTTCTCTTTTTGAAGTCATAACGAAAAGTTCTCATATTGAACAGTCATGTATCGTTAAGTTCTCATTTTGCTGTCGTAACCAAAGATTCTCATAAAGCAAAGTTCTCAATAATCTTTCACAGTTTCGAAAGTCAATTTAAATGTGATTGCTCAGTTTAATTACAAAAGATTGGATTTAATGTATTTCTGTAATTTAACTTCTTCGAAATATTTTTCTTTTTGTAGTTAAATATTGGATGCAACAGCAGTCGAGTGAGCAAGAACTAAACTTCTCTGAGAGGAGCGCGGATGTACGATTTTCGTCTTCTCCTGAGAAACTAAAATGTTTCTCAAAACGAAATTGTTCTTTTGATTTATGTAAGTTTAAGTCTGTGTTCTTACTTTTGGAAGTTGTTCTTGTTCCTATTTAAAACTAAAATTTTGTTCTTTGTATACTTTTACAGAGACGCTCTTTCGATGATCAAGTGCTATTTTCAGCAAATTTTGGAAAGATTACACTCGACTGATTTCGAATAACTTGAAAATTAATCTTCCATAAATTCTGCAAATAAACCATCTTTTTTAAAAGTTTTTTTTTATATTCCTAAATTTTATATATATATATATATATATATATATATATATATATATATATATATATATATATATATATATATATATATATATATATATATATATATATATATATATATATATATATATATATATATATATATATATGGATAGGAATAAACGAAAACTGCAATCATCCTTTGATAGTCTTTATTAAGTTTGCAAATGAAACATGAAATAGTAAATTGAAGCAATAATGCTTTAAATAAATATTTGTAATTCACAAATTGCAAACCAATATATTTCTAGCGCCGAATACTTGCACTGTTAAGATCTTCTAATAGTAAATAATTGTGAGTACATATAATCAATTAAAAATTAAATATTCCTTCGACTCGCTTTATCAAATGTCGAAGTGACTCTCAACCCATGCCCGGACTCCATTCTCTGATGAATGCCTCCTACGTTATAATGAGTAGCTTGTCTCTTATTGGATGATTTAAAAGCCGTTCTTATATGGCATTATTACTTCAATTATGGGATTGTTATTTTATTTAACAAAGCCTTAATTAATTAAAGTATCAAGGATTATAACAATGATACAATCTACATAATAAGCCATTTATAAAAGTAAAAAGTAATGCGCATGTAGAGAGAATTCCTTTTTATCACGGAGGTAAGGTCAACTACTCACTCACTCACTCTTCTCCTCACACACACTTATATATATATATATATACTATTATAAATATCACATATATAATATATATATATATATATAAAAACTTTAACTATATATATATATATATATATATATATATATATATATATATATATATATATATATATATATATATATATATATATATATATATATATATATATATATATATATATATATATATAAAAAGGACTTGTTTCAAGGTTTTTCATAAAAAGTTCGTTCTGGCTCAATTTTAATGGCCAAACTTTGAGAGCAATTTAGAAATAAATTCTCTGATCAATCTCTTTTAAATGTAAAATAAAATAAGGAAATATTATATTTACTAAAAATTTATTTCTAATAAGAATATTAACCTTAAAAACCTTGCATACGTTTTCACTCATAAAGACCTATAATAAAAATAGACAATCGTAAAAAAACTGAATGTAGGCAACACGTCCTATCGACCTACGAGTAGGTAGTATGCGAAACCAATAAATGTTTTGGAAGGAAAATGAGACATTTAAAATTACCCAGCTTCCACTCCATCATTTTTTTTAATTATCCGAATCCGGCTCCGGACCTATTGCAAACCTTAAAAAAAATTTATATGATAGGAAATAAATTTTTTTTTTTTCAGGCTCCTCCTCCACCAAAAAAGGTGAATTACGTCTCCAGCTCCACACCCCTGAATGGAATGAGAACGTTTTCCATTTTTGTTGCAACAAGGTACATTCATTAGTAGATAAATATCATGAAGAAATGCAAAAACAATAAAAATCTGCATTTCTTGACTATCTGAAATCATGAGAGGGAGAGAGAATTTTTTTTTTTTTTTTTTAAATTAGAATTTTGATTTTTACATGATAAATTCAAAAAATTTATAACCCTTATCGACCTTATGTGATGATTAATTACTTAAGCACAGAGTGGAATTTTAACTCAATTATTAATATTATAAAATAAAAACCGAATACAAGATTTAGATTTGTCAATTGTAAATGATGGATCGGACCAAAAAAAAAAGCAACAAACTTTGGCCAAACTTCCTCTGGAATTTCTTGCACAAAAAAAAAAAATAAATAAATAAATAAAAAAAAATAAAAAAAAATTAAAAAAAATTTGTTTCACCAATAACAGTTTAATCAATGAAAGCACTCATCACATCGTTCGCTTATAGCTTAAATATTTCAATGTTAAAATATTTAACACTGATAGCACATGTCAATCTTTGCAATAATGTTTAAATAATCTGACCATAAGTAAGCCTACACTTTTTCTACTTTCACTACCTAAAATATTACATATATTATATTAAAAGCTATTTAAATATCCTTTATCTTTACATTAACAAACTTTATACCATCTAACCTTGCAGAAATCAGCCATTTTATCTCAACACGGAATCAGTAATTATTATTCTTACTCCTTTTCGCTCTTGTCCTTCACGACTCATAAATAGAAAACAAAGTTGCAACAAATTTAATGCACACAGATAAGGTTTTCCCTATATCAAACACAAACACAAACAAAGAAACAACATACACATATAATATATATATATATATAATATATATATATATATATATATATATATATATATATATATATATATATATATATATATATATATATATATATATATATAATATATATATAATATATATACAGCACACAGAGAGAGAATGAAAAAGCAAAAGGTTTTGAATTAGGAAATAAATTCTTCAGATATTTGAGGAGAAAGTTGTTAGAAGAACCCATGAGAGTGAAAACAGCACATTTTATATTGAAAAATTCACTATGTGCTTGATTAACCCTTTCAGAGTTTTTTTTTTTTTTTTTTTTTTTAAAGAGAAAATATTTTTAAAAAATCCTCAGGGAACAGAATAATTAAACATACATAACATTTTATATTTCACTTAAGAAATATTTCCTTTTCTTTAAATTAGAACATACTCATGGACGTGATGAATATAATAATAATAATAATAATAATAATAAAATTTATGGATACTTTTATTTCGTTAATATGAATTCTGCATTTACTTTACTTAAATATCTGTTCTAAGCTTGTCTATTTATCTACAATGTATTTCTAAATAATGTTATCTCCCTAATACGTATTATACTATATAACCTAAACGCATATTTATAACGTTACAAATCGTATTTTTTCGATCAGTTTTGAAAACCGAGTGGGAGTGTTCTTGCAATTGCGTTTTCAGTTTATTGCAAGCATGATGCAATCAATAATCATCCCTATTTTAATTAAAACTGAAAAAGATTGTTTTGTTTTTATTTTCAAAGAAAGCAATAAAATGTAGAAATTATTCACATTATTTATTATTTATTTGATACAAGAAAATAATATCAGGGCAAGTCACTCAAATAGTTAGTCATTTGTGTCGCACTTACAAATTACTCACATATTGCACCACTCTTGCACGCTACAAATCATCTCTCGCGCACACACACACACACACACACACGCACACACACACACACACACACACACATACATATATATATATATATATATATATATATATATATATATATATATATATATATATATATATATATATATATATATATATATATATATATATATATATATATATAATATATAAATATATAATAATTTTTTTTTTTAAATTTCATTTTAGCTGAAGATGAATCCCTGTGATTCGAAACGTCCAAATAAAATATATTCATCTTTGCGTTGGCCTTAATTTTCATCATTAAAATTAGATTTCCTAGAAATAAATCACTAACTCATATATATATATATATATATATATATATATATATATATATATATATATATATATATATATATATATATATATATATATATATATATATATATATATATATATATATATATATATATATATATATATATATATATATATATATATATATACTTACTAATTTTATTTAATTAATTAACTGTCTCGATATAATATGCTTTCAAAAATATATAATTTCAATTATTCCATCTCTCCCAAATACAAAATAATTGATTCTCGTTAAAAATTAAAATAAATATTAATAATAACAAGAGAGATGTGACTCATCTCAAATTATTCAAGTTGCAGAAGATGAAATTCATTTTACAAATGGTCTTGATCAATAAAGGATGTCTGGTCATCAAACCCCGCCCACTTTTCATCAGCTGTTAAGAGCAAAACAAAAGTTCGGTATATGATTGGCTACTGTGAAATGACGTCATTATCACACGCAGACGACACGTTTATTATGGAATGTTTTTACTCAGCTTTACCTATCAGTTAAAGCAGACCTAGTACGATATATATATATATATATAGCTATACATATATATATATATATATATATATATATATATATATATATATATATATATATATATATATATATATATATATATATATATATATATATATATATATATATATATATATATATATATATATATATATATATATATATATATATATATATATATATATATATATATATATATATATATATATATATATATATATTAGAGAGAGAGAGAGAGAGAGAGAGAGAGAGAGAGAGAGAGAGAGAGAGAGAGAGAGAGAGAGAGAGAGAGAGAGAGAGAGAGAGAAGAGAGAGAGAGAGAGAGAGAGAGAGAGAGAGAGAGAGAGTGAGAGAGAGAGAGAGAAGAGAGAGAGAGAGAGAGAGAGAGAGAGAGAGAGAGAGAGAGAGAGAGAGAGAGAGAGAGAGAGAGAGAGAGAGAGAGAGAGAGAGAGAGAGAGAGAGAGAGAGAGAGAGAGAGAGAGAGAGAGAGAGAGAGAGAGTAGTGACAGAACTTCTATTCTCCAGACGGAATTTAATAATAGCTAAAATAACCAAAACAAATCTAAGCAATTTTTTGTCGACTAGTTTTGGGTGGTTCTATACTTCAACCCATTATCAAGGCAAAGAACATAATGAAGAATATAAAATACAATGACGACATATATGAAATTTTTAAAAAAATATTACATAAAAGTTACACTCAATAAATATAATGAATGAAAATTATTATATACAAACAAATAAATAGTATAAAGTACGACCAAAGTACAAAATTCCTATTCCAAATCAAAATATTTTTGAATTCAAGTTTTCATTCAAATTTGGTGCGTGGTGCCAAATATATATGGATCCTAAAGAATGGACGCCAGTTTCACATTCAGAGTCCAAAATTATAAAATTTGAATCCTGTTTAGGATGATCCTTTTGAGAAGAATGACCGAATATGGAGTATGAAACAAATGTTCCAAAGTTTTATAAGAGATACCTTTATGCTCTGCAATTCGAACAGAAAAACTTCGTGTAGTCTTTCCTATGTAGGTGACATCGTAGCCACCACACTTGTATTTGTATATCTCTGATGAGCATTAAAGTAAGGGAAGTTTTTCTTTAACTTTGAAGAACCTTTCAATTTTATTTTCATTCGAGAACCCTAATTTGAATTGAACTGAGGTTAATATGTTTTTAAGATCCATTAAATTCTGCGTTCAATTTCACAGCTCATTCTCTCCAGAAAAGGTAATTTCATATACAGGGTATCTTTTGATACTGTTAATACAGTAGAGGATTTTTGAAGAAATTTTAAATTAAGTTTATTTCGAAATATTTTATCAATTACGAATCCTGGGAATCCATTCTTTAGAAATTGCGTTTTTAGAAAGTCCAATTCATTCGATGTGAAATCTTGTGTGCTCTATCGAAAAGTGTTTTATTTAAATTGATTTTATATACATATTGTATTTGTATACAATATATGGGATAAAAGAACTGAATTGAGCAGTTAATCCTGTGAATGTGGGTTTCCTATAAACGCTGGTTTGAAATTTCTTGTTTTCCTTATATACTTTCATATCAAGAAATGCCAAGGAGTCTTCTTCTTCTTCTTCAACATCCACTGTGTATTGGATATTTGAATTATCAGAATTGATATATCGTAAAAATATACCAATTTCATTTCTGGATTTAAAAAGTAGAAAGGAATAGTCTACATATCTTCTGTAGAAAATGGTTTAAATTCCTCCGGACATTCATTAAGCCAAATAGATTGGAAATAGCACATGAAAATGTTACTTACTCTACAGTATGTCCCAAAGGACTACCAATAGAAACACAATCAATCTGCTTTTTAATTTTTAATTACATAAAAATATATCTTTTGTCGCGATGTTTTTAGTAATTCCTCAAAACTAAATCTATCCAGACTATTAACAGTGGAAGCATTGGTAAATAATGAATTGAGTATGAAGTCCAATGTTTCTCTCAAACCACGTTTGTATAAACAAACTTTAAACGTCGAAAATTTTTAGAATTTATTTATTAGCTTCCTGAAAATTTAAGTCTTTCAATTCGCAATGCAGAGCAAAAAGGCATCTCATATAGAACTTTGGATTTTGGAACATTTGCACCATCTCCTATATTCGGCCATTAACTGTCATTCTTTTCAAAAGGATCATCTTATACAGTATTCAAATGTTAGAATTATGAACTCTGAATGTGAATCTGACCTCCATTCTTAAGAATCCTTATATATTTGGAACTACGCTCCAAATTTGAATGAAAACTTGCATTCAGAAAATATTTTGATATTGAAGTTGAATTTTGTACTTTGGTCGTACTTTTTACTATTTATTTATATATAATAATTTTCATTCATTTATTTATTAATATAACTTATATGTAATATTTTAATTTTTTTTTTTTAATTTTAATTTTTTTTTTTTTTTTTTTTTTTTTTTTTTTTTTTTTTTTTTTTTTTTTTTTTAATATTATTATATTTTTATTTATATATATATATATATATATATATATATATATATATATATATATATATTATATATATATATATATATATATATATATATATATATATATATATATATATATATATATATATATATATATATAATATAGGCACACTTAATAATGTGATGTAAATAAACAGATATCGTATACATATCTAAAAATGCGAATTTCATATGGATCATATGCAAAATGCGCTATCTGGAGATACGCAAACAGTTGTGAATATCAAAAATAATTCCTGTAAAGGATTGTGATAAATTTTTGCATAGAAATAGATTTTTTACTGCCAAATACAAAATTATATTTGATAGATTTAAAAAAAAAAAAATAACAGCATTCATATACTACAAACAATAGGCAATTTATTAGATAGTTACTCTCTATAAGGACCATGAATACCAGAATTAACATTTGTATTAGGCATACCAATATACCAATACATAAGTATATTTACGCGAAGAGAAATACATTTTGTATCTATAAAAAATAGTTATAGCATCTTTCATTTTTTTTCTTTCTTTTGTTCTATATTGGTTATGACCGAAAATGATGGGATAATTGATTATTTTGTAAACAAAATCCAAGATTTGCTCAATCAGCTTCAGGAAGTATTTCAGAAGTTTGTTCAATCATAAGAATAATAAAAATTGATTTTATTTTTTAAATTACTAATTAATTTTAATATATATTCCAAAGGAGAGAGAGATCGAACTAAATTTAATACCTGATATTATTTTATACGATCTAATACAAAATATACGCACGGATGTATGGAAGGGCGACCGACCGACTATAAACCGACAGGGCGATTGAGTGCTGCAGTGCAAACCAAAAAAAAAAAAAAAGAAAAGACTATAAAATAAAGACACATTTGAATAGAGATACTCAAGCACGAAGGGAGGGAAAGAGAACTCAAATGATAAAATGTTAATCTTAATTATATTATAATATTAATATAAGATGAAGTATTTCAATAAAAATAATTTTATTATATAAAATATGAAAATCATATTAAACCAAGCTTATCTGAAGATGCTGAAAGGGATACATTATTACTAATTAGAATTTTAATATTAATTAATCCCTATATATATATATATATATATATATATATATATATATATATATATATATATATATATATATATATATATATATATATATATATATATATATATATATATATATATATATATATATATATAAGTGTATAAGTCTGTAAGTGGGTGTATTGCGGTTTGTTGGTGTGTATAGTGTTTAAAAGAAAAGTTTATCACAAAGAAAAACATTTGTGTTTACAATTCGTTAAAATAACGTTAATCAACGAGATAAAAAACGCATAACGAAAAAAAATAATCTTTTGAAATGCAAATGATAACAAACGACATTTGCAAACAACGTAACAGAAGGTTTAAGCCCTTCATTGATGTATGCAAAGCTCATTCTTCCTGCATTTTTATTTTACAATCCTAATCCCTCTTAATATCCTTACAATCCGCTTCTCACCTCCTTTCATTTGCTTCTGCTTTAACGAAGCTTTTCTCTCTTTCCTAACATTATACATTCCGTGCCACATACAATACGATATAATTTCAGAATACAATCATTTTTACTCGATATATCTGCAAAGCCGGGATAGGTGAGCTGCTCGTAGTTGGCTATATATATATATATATATATATATATATATATATATATATATATATATATATATATATATATATATATATATATATATATATATATATATATATATATATATATATATATATATATATATCCATCGATTAACGCGATTAATTGGGTCACCAATGTTACCGCGTATATCAAAAACCGTGTTAATTAAATATACAAATAAACTAATAATGAAAATTATAATTATAATTGGTTGAAATAAAAAAAAAAATACTACTATTTCCTGAAATATCGTAATATGAGTAAATAACATGTAAGGAAGAAAAAAGTAAAAGTTACTTAAATGTTTATTATCTATCTACGTTTTTTAATTTTATGCATTTTTAGAAAAAAAAAATTTCTCCAGAGTAGACTGAATTTTTTAAGATTTTCTTTCCTCGTAAATTTTCCAGTAGTTAGCCATTTACTTTTCTAAATTGCGACACACTGAACTACTGCGATTTACAACTGGATCCATGCTGGTAATCTGTTCTCAAAGAACAATAAAAGTTCGTAATATTTCATCAAGTTCTTTGACAGCGATCACCTTAGGATCATTATCTATTTTGTTTACTATTTCGTCAACTACTAATTGTCAATTCTTGTACCATGAGAAACATTCAAGCCCGTAAAAATAAAAACGCGCTAATCAAAATTAATTTCCCGTACATCAAGGGACGAGTTCAAATTATTTTACCGCTCTAATCAATTTTCGAGTAAACCAAAATTGCGTTAATCGAGGGATATATATATATATATATATATATATATATATATATATATATATATATATATATATATATATATATATATATATATATATATATATATATATATATATATATATATATATATATATATATATATATATATATATATATATATAAGCTACTACATTATTATTATTATTATTATTATTATTATTTTTAAACGTTTTCCTAATTTTCTAACCAATTAAAATAAGAGCAAAGAAACATTTAACATATTTCACAAGTGTTTAAATAAAAAGCTATGTTTAAACAATCATTACCTTACAGTAGTATAAATACTAACGCATTTTTTTATATATATATATATATATATATATATATATATATATATATATATATATATATATATATATATATATATATATATATATATATATATATATATATATATATATATATTATACTAGAGCAAACTAGAATGAATGGAATGGAAGATCCACAAAAGGGAATAAATTTCCTGAAATAATAAGTAAAGAAAATAGATCTCCCATAAATGTACCCGTCAAAATTAGTGTAATATGATGATGTCAAAGGTGGAGTTTGATTCAAATAAAAATATCAGTCCATCTTGGGTCTGTACCAAAGTAAAGAGAGGTTCAAATATATTTAGTTTCGTTCCACGAAGAGATTAAGATATTGATAAGTAAAGGAACGAACGTGAGGCAGTGCAAGAGAGATTTTCAATCAAGACAGTTTCAAATATAATGTGGGACCACCTACGGTGGAGTTCGTCCGCTTTATCCAACAAACCCAATATATAAACATAAATATTAAGGAAGTTGCTGACATTAAAAACGTATACACAAGTATCTTAATTAAGCTCCGGAAGGTCATAACACTTGATTTTCCGAATGAATATCTATTATTAAATAAAAGTGTGAGTAACGGGGTGGTTTACCTCTCGTTACACAAGCAAGAGGTAGTGCTATCGAGTTTCACTCGTGTTTGAGATTGAACCAGCTCTTCATTCACTTATAGTAGATAAAATGGACACTATGGCTAGAAAAGCAACGAAAGTTCTACGCAAACATGCTGACCACATGC
>SEYY01000544.1:17500-20000 GCA_009176605.1 Armadillidium nasatum
TATATATATATATATATATATATATATATATATATATATATATATATATATATATATATATATAATATGACTGATTTTTCAGAAAATTCTGATAGTAATTAAATATATATATATATATATATATATATATATATATATATATATATATATATATATATATATATATATATATATATATAATATATATATATATATATATATATATATATATATATTAGTGGCTCAGTCGATCGAGCACTCGTCATAGCAAGGTTCGAGACCTGGCCGGAGCGGGAAATTTGAGCGGTTTCTCCTTGCGCTTAGCTCCAAATGACTCAGTCGTTAAGCGAGTACATCAGTGGAGTGCTCTTGCCACTGATGGGAATAATCTCCGGCATCCGAGATAGGCCTGGCCCAGCCAGCGGTATCTCTCCGTGGGCCCTTGAAACCCAAGGATCTTCCTCGAAAGATCCCACTGACAGGACGAAAGTCCTTCCCTGGGGGAAGATGATTATATATATATATATATATATATATATATATATATATATATATATATATATATATATATATATATATATATATATATATATATATATATATATATATATATATATATTTTCTTTTTTTTATTTCACCTCTGGTGGGCTAAGGTCAGAGGCCTACTAATGTTCCACATGAGTTAGGGGGAAAGTCGGGAACATGGTCAAATCAAAGGCCGACATGACCTGATGCACAGCGTTTGAAGTACCTAAGTCATAGGAAGTTGGGAAAATAGGTGAAGGAAGTGTGTTCCAGACATTACCAGTAGAGTACATGTAAGAGTGAGCATAGCGGTTAAGTCTGGGGTCGGAGAGTTGGACAGAGAAAGGATGAGACTGTGTAGAAAGACGAGTCGCACGAGCACTTCTCAATGGAGGAGGTATGCGACGAGAGAGTTCAGAAGAGCAGTGTCCATTGTAATAGCGATAGTATAGAGAGAGTGACGCAACATTTCGACGGGCAGAAAGAGATTGGAGAGAATTAGTGAGAGCAGGAGAGTTGATAAGGCGAAAAGCTCTAGACTCCACCTTTTCAAGGAGAGCTGTATGAGTGGAACCACCCCAGATGTGTGACGCATACTCCATACAGGGGCGAACAACACCCCTATACAGAGCAAGCAACTGGGGTGGTGTGAAGAAATACTGAAGGCGCCTCAGAACACCCAACCTCTTAGAAGCTTGTTTAGAAAGAGATGAATGTGATCTTTCCAAAAAAAATCACGAGAAAAAGAAACACCTAGAATATTAAGGAGAGATGAAGGTTTGAGTTGCGTGTTTTCGAAGAAGATATCGTAGTTGTGTGGAAGATTGTGTCGAGTAGAGAGATGGAAGAATTGAATTTTGAGGCATTGAAAACGACCATGTTTTCTCTGCCCCAATTTGAAATGAGATAAATCAGAAGTTAGTTGCTCCAAGGATACCCTCCTTGCCTCTATTAACTGTTCTTGGGAGGGGCATGCGCCTTTCAAAATGAAAAGAGTAATGAAGGGTGGAGTCATCAGCATAGGAGTGGATAGGAGATGAAGTAATAGAGAGAAGGTCATTAATGAAAAGCAGAAAAAGTGTTGGGGATAGGACAGATCCTTGAGGAACACCACTATTAATAGATTTATAGGATGAACGGTGGCCGTCTACAACAGCTGCTATAGAACGACCAGAAAGGAAATCAGAGAGAAGGATAGATTCCGAAAGAGGGAAGTGTGGAAATCAAAGCTTTGTGCCAGACTCTATCGAAAGCCTTCGATATGTCCAGCGCCACAGCAAATGATTCACCAAAATGCCGAAGAGCGGAGGACCAAGAGTCAGAGAGAAGGGAAAGAAGATCACCAGTAGAGCGCTTCTTACGAAAGCCATACTGGCGATCACAAATAACATTAGAAGAATTGAGATGTTTCCAAATCTTCCTGTTAAGGATAGATTCGAAAACTTTAGAAAGAACAGAGGTTAAAGAAATAGGACGATATATATATATATATATATATATATATATATATATATATATATATATATATATATATATATATATATATATATATATATATATATATATATATATATATATATATATATATATATATATATATATATATATATATATATATATATATATATATATATATATTATATATATATATATATATATATATATATATATATATATATATATATATATATATATATAGCTTCATAAGTCTATTAATTTACATTATTTTTTAAAAGTTCAAATTTATTTTTTGCTTCATTTCAATCATTTTGTTACTGTTCTATATAAAAAAATATATTGCATTTTTCATTATTCATTAGTCATTTCACCTATTGATTCATTATTGTAATAAAAAAAGTAAAAAACCAAAATAACCAAAAAAACCTGGTTTTTATTGTTTTTTTTTTAAAAAACCATTGGTTTTTGTTTTTTTTTTTAAAAAAACCATGGTTTTTTTCTACCCTGATATATATATATATATATATATATATATATA
>SEYY01000544.1:25000-37500 GCA_009176605.1 Armadillidium nasatum
ATATATATATATATATATATATATATATATATATATATATATATATATATATATATATATATATATATATATATATATATATATATATATATATATATATATATATATATATATATATATATATATATATATATATATATATATATATATATATATATATATATATATGAAAGAAACCACCAAGGGAACTCGATATTAATGATTCGTATTAGTTAAGTAAAATAATGTGAAAGCCTTCAGTAATACGCAAGCTAATATTTTCACACGCTGAACCACTTACGTTGTCCAAATTATATATTTGGACGCTGATAAATTTCAAAGATTAAAAAATATTTTAGGAAAAGAAATTTTGGAAAATCATCGCTTTTAATTTAGGTTACAACACACCTTCAAAGAACAGTTCCACTCCTTCAAAACAAGGTCAATATAAATATATATATATATATATATATATATATATATATATATATATATATATATATATATATATATATATATATATATATATATATATATATCGTGTATGTGTATGTGTGTGTGTGTGTGTGTGTGTGTGTGTGTGTGTGTGTGTGTGTGTGTGTGTGTGTGTGTGTGTAGGTGTGTGTGTGAAAATGTATGTAATATTAGACGTTATTTCAATAAAGGCCACACACACAGTGTAATTAAATAATAAATAAATAAATAAATAAAGTAATAAATAAATAATTCTAATATTTAGGAATAAATTTATTTCTCAAGCGAAATATTTATACAATAATATTCGGTTGCACTTCTTTATATATCGTGTTTATATTTAAATGGCCTCGGAAGTAAACACACCTTTTATATTAATATATATATATATATATATATATATATATATATATATATATATATATATATATATATATATATATATATATATATATATATATATATATATATATATATATATATATATATATATATATATATATATATATATATATATATATATATATATATATATATATATATATATATATATATATATAGTAAGGGTTGCACTTTCCGCTGGAAAAAGTGCATATCGGTCTTTTCTGGGATTGCCCGTGATGTTGCATTGTCAGGTACCTTCCAGACCTTTTTTTGTCGGTTCACGAATCCCCCACGGACCCCTTCCCCCAATTCGGACCAAATCCAGTTTGGTTGAACCTCAAAAAAAAGGGTCAAGAAAGAGAGTGAAATGAACGTTGCAATGCGCGAGTTCTGGTAACCTCCTTTCACCGATTTTGGGAGGTTCATGGGGCCACCCATGTTCCCCATTCCCAAGTTGTGTCCCTTTTCAATGGATTGGAATCCCCAAAAACGGTGTCAGGAAAGAGAGTGAGCTAGATTTGCAACTACAAATCAAAGGCCGATATGCACTTTTTTCCATCGGAAAGTGCAACCCTTATTACTCGTATATAATGTACTTACCTCGTCGACGTAACGAACTTCATCCACCTGATACCTTGTCCTAAACTCTTCAGGAGGAGTTATCCGACCCATCCAAATGGCATATTCCTCAGGAAGGCGAGGACAAAAGAGAATAGTCCGTCCAGTCGCAACATCAATTGCTCCAAACCATCCTGGTTCTAAAACACCAAAAGCCCAATGGAAGAACGACTCCTGAAATTAAAAATGCAAGAACTTATTATGAGTAACGTAAGACAAAATGATATTAAAGTTTGCATAAAAAATTAAGGTACAAATTTTAAGAGGGTAAATTAATAAGAAAAAAAATTCCCCTTTAATATATATCGATTCGATTTCTTTATCGGTTTCAAATTTTTTTTTTGGGGGGGTAGTGATTAGTGAGACGTAGAAGCTTCATATAAAAATCTTAAGCAATTTTGATACAGGTTTTTATTTCAAACAAACGATTGTTAATAATAATTCCAAACTATAAGAATCAATGATCTTTTCCACAATGTATTGGAAATGAAAAATCGATATCGACTTTAATCGGATATCGATTTATTTAGATATGAAAAAAAAAAAAAAAAAAGATTCCACAAGGAAAAAAATGATTATATATATATATATATATATATATATATATATATATATATATATATATATATATATATATATATATATATATATATATATATATATATATATATATATATATATATATATATATATATATATATATATATATATATATATATATTATGTTTCCTCCTGTGGGCAAAGGCCGGAGGCCTACCAAATTCCACCGGAGTTGGGAAAGATCTATTATCATGGTCGATAGTGGCCGACGTGTCCAGATACACAGCGTTTGAAAGTATGCAAGTCAAAGGAAGTTGGGAAAACAGATGAAGGGAGTGTGTTCCAGACTTTACCAGTAGAATATATGTAAGACTGAGCATAGCGGTTAAGTCTGGGGTCGGAGAGTTGGACAGAGAAAGGATGAGAATGTGTTAGAAAGGCGTGTCGCACGAGCTATTCTCAATGGAGGAGGTATGCGACGAGAGAGTTCAGAAGAGCAGTGTCCGTTGTAATAGCGATAGTAAAGAGAGAGTGACGCAACAATTCGACGGGCAGAAAGAGATTGAAGAGAGTTAGTAAGAGCAGGAGAGTTGATGAGACGAAATGCCCTTGATATATATATATATATATATATATATATATATATATATATATATATATATATATATATATATATATATATATATATATATATATATATATATATATATATATATATATATATATATATATATATATATATATATATATATATATATATATATATATATATATATATATATATATATATATATATATATATATATATATATATGGCGTGATTATTTATTTATTTGTTATATGTTTTAAGATATTGGGCTCTGCCAGTATTAGGGTTATAATGTAATTTGATATATTACTTGATTTATTAATTTTATAAGCAATAATTAAACCGTCTTTATATATATATATATATATATATATATATATATATATATATATATATATATATATATATATATATATATATATATATATATATATATATATATATATATATATATATATATATATATATATCCTCCGGTGGGAAAAGGCCAGAGGCCTACCAAATTACACCGGAGTTGGAAAAATCCTATCTTGATCGAAGGAGGCCAACATGTCCAGATATACGGCGTTTGAGAGTATGCAAGTTAAAGGAAGTTTGGAAAACAGATAAATTGAGTGTGCTCCAGACTTAACCAGTAGAGTATATGTACGATTGAGCATAGCGGTTAAGTCTGGGGTCGGAGAGTTAGAGAAAGGTTGAGAATGTGTAGAAAAGCGTGTCCCAAGAGCTCTTCTCAATGGAGGAAGAATGCGACGAGAGAGTTCAGAAGAGCAGTGTCCGTTGCAATAGCGATAGTAAAGAGAGAATGACGCAACAATTCGACTGGCAGAAAGAGGTTGGAGAGAGTTAGTAAGAACAGGAGAGTTGATGAGACGAAAAGCCCTAGATTCCACATTCTCAAGGAGAGCTGTATGAGTGGAACTACTCCAGATGTGTGAAGTATACTCCATACATGGGAGAACAACAACAATATACAGAGCAAGCAACTGGGGTGGGGTGAAGTAATTCTGAATGCGCCTCAGAACTCCTAACCACTAGGAAGCTTATTTAGAAAGAGAAGTAATGTGATTTTTCCAAGAAAGATCACGAGAAAGGATACGCCAAGAATATTAAGAACAGATGAAGGTTTGAGTTTTGTGTTTTCAAGAAGACCATATTTGTGTGGAAGATTGTGTGGAAGATTGTGTCGAGTTGAGAGATGGAGGCTTTAAAACAACCATGTTTTCTCCGCCCCAATTTAAAATACATGAAAGATCAGATGTTAGTTGCTCCAAGGCTACCCTTCTCGAGTCTTTCAACTGCTGTTGGAAGAAACGTCTTTCAAAGTGGAAAAAGTAATGAAGGGTGGAGTCAACAGCATAGGAGTGGATAGGAGATGAGGTAATAGAGAGAAGGACATTAATGAAAAGCAGAAAAAGTGTTGGGAATAGAAAAGAACCCTGAGGAATACCACTATTAATAGATTTAAAGGAAGAACGGTATCCGTCTACAACAGCTGCTATAGAACGACCGGAAAGAAAATTAGAGAAAAGATCACATCGAGAATGATAGATTCCGAAAGAGGGAAGTTTAGAATTCAAAGCTTTGTGCCAGACTCAATCGAAGGATTTCGATATGTCCAGCGCGACAACAAAATATTCACCGAAATGCCGAGGAACAGAGGACCAAGAGTCAGAGAGAAGAGAAAGAAGATCATCAGTAGAGCGTTTCTTACGAAAGCCATACTGGCGATCAGAGATAAGATTAGAAGAATTGAGATGTTTCCAAATCTTCCTGTTAAGGATAGATTCAAAAACTTTGGAGAGAACGGAGGTCAAAGAAATGGGACGGTAGTTGGAGGGTTGAGAGGGATCCTCGTTCTTCGGCACAGGCTGAATGAGCGTACGTTTCCAGCAAGAAGGGAAGGTTGATGTAGAGATACAAAGACGAAATAGTTTACCGAGGCATGGTGCAAACTCGAAAGAACAAATTTTGAGAACCACAGGAGGAATACCATCGGGACCGTACGCCTTCTTAGTAATAAGCTGTGATAGAGTAGAAAAGGCATCTTTAGAAAAAATTCTAATTTTAGGCTTAATTGAGTTGGAAGGGGTTGAAGGAGGAGGTATTGCTCCGGAATCGTCTAAGGTTGAATTAGAGGTAAAAGTTTGAGCGAAGAGTTCAGCTTTAGAAGAGGATAAAACAGTGGTTGTGCCATCGGAAGAAACTGAAAGAGGGGAAAAGGAAGAAGCAAAGTTAGAGTTGACATTTTTTGCAAAATGCCAGAAAGAACGTGAAGAAGAGGAACCATAAAGATTATTGCATTTTCTACGGAGAAAAGAGTGTTTAGTGTTACGAAGAATAGATTTTGCACGATTCCGGATGAAATATAAGTTGGTGCGTTTCTGGAGTTTGAAGACGATGGTAATCCCTGAAGGCAACATCCCTGCGGCGGATAGCGCGAGAACAAGCAGAATTAAACCAAGGTTTGTTAGGTTTAGTAGAAGGAAAAAAAATGGAATGTACGCCTCCATACCAGAGAGAATTACCTCGGTAATGCGTTCTGCACACTCCGAGGGGCCCCTTTCCACGGAAAGCAATAATCATTCTACGGGAAATCAAAGAAGTACGACCGCAAGTCCGACCAGCTTGCGGCACCGAAATGCCACAAACGTTTCCTTTCAATAGAAGGGGGTCTTTCCTGCGGAAGACTCGAAGAGATAGATGAGTATACAGAGATAAGAAGGGAATGCTGCAGAAATTAATGGAAAAAAAATAGACCGTGCATTAGGACAAGCCAGCTGCAGTCTTGGTGGCGCTAAATCCAACACCGGAGGCCACCAACTCCCAAGTGGTGAAGGGGGAAGGGGTGGATGAGGGGCTATTTTTAGAAGCAGCCCCTAGGGGCTTCTCCGAGGCTACTGTTGTTGACGCCTTTATTAATTTTTTTTTTTTTTTTAAATTGTAGTCTGTATTAGTGTTTTATGTGTGTGAAGGAGAGCCTACTCCGTGTAGAAGAAGGTGAGCGCGAAAGGGAGCGAATCATTGGGCACTGGGATGAGATGGGAAGTACCCTTAACATCCCATATACCCAATGGGGGGTAATCTCATCGCCTCGGGAGCGCTATTTCCTTCCGCCGTATAAATTGGCGGATTTTAATTGATGATTTTATATATATATATATATATATATATATATATATATATATATATATATATATATATATATATATATATATATATATATATATATATATATATATATATATATATATATATATATATATATATATATATATATATATATTAGGAGATAAATAAAAAAACCTATTAAAAACCAAATTCTTACTCTTACAGACGTCATAATTCCTTGTTTGGAGGTCAGAAGAAAAACTGAAAAGATTTTTGTACTTGTCTTTCACAGACAAAAAGGCATATCTTTTCTCATTCTTTATTTGCTTTTTTACAACTAAAATTTTACGTATTAACCGTAAAGAAAATGAAAAATAATATAACTGAGGAATAACAATTCCTCTTGCCAAAAC
Source organism: Armadillidium nasatum (assembly GCA_009176605.1). Classification (NCBI taxonomy): domain Eukaryota; kingdom Metazoa; phylum Arthropoda; class Malacostraca; order Isopoda; family Armadillidiidae; genus Armadillidium; species Armadillidium nasatum. The sequence continues at coordinate 31,109 of SEYY01000544.1, forward strand.
GAGAAAACAAGTGGGAAATTCTTTTAGAATGCGCACACACGCACACACACATGGAAGAAAGGAAAAATTTTCGAAAGAAATAAAGATAAGAATGTTTGAATGTATGTGTTTACCTTCTGTAATGTATGGATTTGAAACATGGATGATAAATGCTTGGGCAAGGAAAAGTTTGAATGTCTTTTGAGATGAAAGGTTTGAAAGCGATATGTATATTGAGAAGAATTGATAGGATTAAAAATGAAAGAATAAGATAGATGTGTATATGGAAGATGGGTGTAGTGGATAGAGCGGAGGAGGGTGTGCTAAAATGGTTTGGACATATGTGTAGAATAAATGAGGACAATGGTGGGCAAGGTACTTAGATCCGAGGTGGATCGGGGTAGGGGGACGGGAAGGCCAAAGTGGAGATGGATGGATGGAGTGAGAGAGATTTTGGGTGGAAGAAATTTGAGTTTAGAAGAGGGTAATAGACTTGCGGAAGACAGAGTGAGATGGAGGGCGGTGATGGAAGGGGTTGAAAGGTAGGAATGGGTATGTTTGTGAGGGAATTGTGGCGAGCACCACCCTACGAAAGTGGGAAAGGTGATAGTGAAATATAATATATATATATATATATATATATATATATATATATATATATATATATATATATATATATATATATATATATATATATATATATATATATATATATATATCCTCAAGCTGCCCGTTTAATTCTTTTAATTCTTATGCCAATGACGTGATTCCTCATTTTTCCAGAACGGTTGCTAAGGTGACCTCAAAGAAGTTGGGAGTTCTATTCAGACTGCAGGAATTTTTTCTTTCGAAAGATTACTTCAATTATATAAGGATCAAATCTGTTCTTCTATTGAGTATTGTTCTCGGTTTAACCCTTCTTTTGAAAAGAAAGACAAAAAGACTAATAAACTGTCCACTACTCTCTAACTCTCTTCAACCTCACTTTCTCTGCGACGTGACATTGGTGCAATATTTCCCTTCTATAAGTACTAGAATGGTAGGTGTTCGAAAAGTTGGTCTCTCACATTCTACATCCATTGCTACAACCTCGTAGAACAAGAGGCGGCTTAAACAACCTTGTAGCACAAGAGGCGCCTTAAACTGTACATGAACTTTGTGTGAGTATTGTAAATTCCAAGCTTACTCACTGTTGTGCATCCTTTTTACCGAGCCACCTCTGTTCAGTATAATTCCCTGCAACCTGTTTTTCCTACTGTAATTTTCTTCTCTTTAAAGCGTTTGTCTGGGCTTATCTGAGGAATTTCCGTTAGTATTGGGGTGAGTTTTCCTTTAATTTTTAAATATGATCCCTCCTCGAATCCTCTAAAAGGGCACTGACCGTGAGTTGTCGCATATATATATATATATATATATATATATATATATATATATATATATATATATATATATATATATATATATATATATATATATATATATATATATATATCGTCGGTCGCCCTCGTTGCACAAGGGGTGTCCTGCTTTCGCACTAATTTTGTGTGGATGCCGCAAACCCCAGGATTGCCCGTTGAGGTGCCTCCTTCTTTCAAGCCACCTCTGTTCTGTGGAACTCTCTACCATCCTCTATTTTCTTCCTCTCTTCTAGACTTCCGTCTGTGCCCACCTGAGGGATGTGCGTTAGGTTCGAGTCTGAGTGGGTTTTCTTCCTCTTCTCTATTTGAATATGCCCCCACATTGAAAAGGGCTCTGCCCGTGAGTGGTGGTGAACTGTAATATATATATATATATATATATATATATATATATATATATATATATATATATATATATATATATATATATATATATATATATATATATATATATATATATATACAGTGGAACTCCAATATTCGTCATTAATCCGTTCCTGAGGGGATGACGAATATCGAAAAAGACGAATATCGAATAATTTTTTCCCATAGGAATTAACTAAAAATGGATTAATTCGTTCCCAGCCTCGAATTTTGCCTATCTATTCTTTAACAAAAAAAAAAAAATTTCAATCTAGAATCGATCTCCGAAATCATTTCAAACACTGTACAATTTAACTACAGTACATATTAAACAGCGTACTGCCATAAATAATACGTAATACGCACTGTGTAGGCCTACATAAACGCTAAACACAAATAAAATTTTAAAAAGAAATTTACCTTTTGGATGAGAAAAACAATGATTGTTATTAAGAGTTTTTATTTTTAAGGTTATAGGCTTTCGTAGGTAGGACGAATATTGATTTTTCGACGAATATCGGAAAAAAATTACAGGGCGAATATCGGAAAAGACGAATACTGGAGGGGACGAATATTGGAGTTCCACTGTGTGTGTGTGTGTATATATATATATATATATATATATATATATATATATATATATATATATATATATATATATATATATATATATATATATATATATATATATATATATATATATATATATATATCCGCCGTGGGCCCGTGTAACCCAAGGATCTTCCTCGAAAGAACCCACTGACAGGACGAAAGTCCTTCCTGGGGGAAGACTTATTTATTTATTTATTTATTTATTATATATATATATATATATATATATATATATATATATATATATATATATATATATATATATATATATATATATATATATATATATATATATATATATATATATATATATATATATATATATATATATATATATGTGTGTGTGTGTGTGTGTGTGTGTGTGTGTGTTTATTTCTACGAATTCGTTCTGGTTAATTTGAATTGCCTTCCCTTTGATTAGAACTTTGTCCAAACGTGGGGCTATTTTAACGATAATAACACATGGCACACATATGACGAACAAGAAACATTTGAACGTAATTATAAATAAATCGCACAAAAGTGTATGTGTGCGTGTGTGCGAGTGTGCATGTGAGCATGTGTGCGAGTGTGCATGTGAGCATGTGTGCGTGTGTTTGTGTGTGTGTGTGTGTGTGTTACGGAGTATGTGCAAAACCGTAATTACAAGAAAGAAAGTTTATTGCCTTACAAATGTTCACTATGAATATAGATTGTAAATAGATAAATAAACTGATATTAACGCGATTGGAAAGGGGCTATATATATATATATATATATATATATATATATATATATATATATATATATATATATATATATATATATATATATATATATATATATATATATATATATATATATATATATATATATATATATATATATATATATATATATATATATATATATATATATATATATATATATATATTCTCCGGTAGGCAACGACAGGAGGCCTACCAAATTCGACAGGAGTTGGGAAAAAAGTATCTTTGGTCGATGGAGGCCGACATGTTCAGATACACGGCGCTTGAAAGTATGCAAATCAAAGGAAGTTGGGAAAACAGATAAAAGGAGTGTGTTCCAGACTTTACTAGTAGAATATATGTAAGATTGATCATAGCGGTTAGGTCTGGGGTCTGAGAGTCGGACAGAGAAAGGATGAGACTGTGTAGAAAGGCGTGTCGCACGAGTTCTTCTCAATGGAGGAGGTATGAGAGAGAAAGAGAGTTCAGAAGAGCAGTTTCGTTGTAATAGCGATAGTATAGAGAGAGTGATGCAACAATTCGAACGACAGAAAGAGATTGGAGAGAGTTAGTAAGAGCAGGAGAGTTGATGAGACGAAAAGCCCTAGACTCTACCCTCTCAAGGAGAGCTGAATGAGTGGAACAACCACTGATGTGTGAAGCATACTCCATGCAGGGGCGAACAACACTCCTATAGAGAGAAAGCAACTGGGGTGGCGTGAAGAAATTCTGCAGCTGTCTCAGAACACCCAACCTCTTAGAAGCTTGCTTAGAAAGAGAAGTAATGTGTTCTTTCCAAGAAAGATCATGCTAAAAAGATACACCGAGAATATTAATATTGAGTTGTTTGCTTTCGAAGATGTCATAGATATGTGGAAGATTGTATCGAGTGGAGAGATTGAGGAACTGAGTTTTTGAGGCATTGAAAGCAACCATGTTTTCTGTGCCCTAATTTGAAATACGTGAAAGTCTTCTCGAGTCTATTAATTGCTTGCTGTTGGGAGGGACGTCTTCTTTCAAACTGAAAGGAGTAATGAAGGGTGGAGTCATTAGCATAGAAGTAGAAAGGAGATGAGGTAACAGAAAGCAGGTCATTAATGAAAAATAGAAAAAGAGTTGGGGATACGACAGAACCTTGAGGAACACCACTATTAATAGATTTAAAAGAAGAACGGAGGCCGTCTACAACAGCTGCTATAGAACGACCGCAAAGGCGAATATATATATATATATATATATATATATATATATATATATATATATATATATATATATATATATATATATATATATATATATATATATATATATATATATATATATATATATATATTATAAGGAATCATTTATATACTGGTATTGTATTCAAAATATTCTCTTCCTAAATTTTTCTTCTTAATTATATTATTCTTTCGCTTGTGACTAGAACTTTCGATGTAAATTTGTTTTCTCATTATCAGTTTCGTTCGAAACAAAATTAGTCTTTATGAATACCCAATTCTTTTTTTAAAGAAAATTAGTAATATATCATATAATTGTATAAGCAAAATAACTGTATCCCAAATTTTTACGTAAACATTCGTAAATAATCCGCCAGTTCTTTAATAATCTTTATCACACTACAAAAATTATCCCAACGAATCGTTGAGAGAAGTGGCAAAAATGTCACAACAAATTTTTTTCATTTATTTTATTAGAAAATAAATCGGTGAAGCGACTTTCTTAAGCTTAACATGTCTTTACTCAACTGAAAATTTTACTGTGACACTTTTGCCACTTGTCCCAACGATTCGTTAGGACAATTTTTATACTGGCATATACATAAATTAGTAGAACTGATTTTCCTCTCCAAATTTTGAAAGCTAAATGTTATGACACTTTCCAGGATCAATCTGTAATACTTATGCAGAGAAAGAGGCCAAAATATTTAGCAAATTTACATTATTTTTAAAAACTTTCACGTTTTTGAAGATAATAATGACTTTCCACATTTTTTTATTAATTAATTCAGTCAGGCGTTTCTCGCATATATATATATATATATATATATATATATATATATATATATATATATATATATATATATATATATATATATATATATATATATATATATATATATATATATATATATATATATATATATATATATATATATATATATATAGTAGTATAGATTGCACTTTCGGCAGATGCTAGATTTAGCTACTATTCTAAAATTCTGGCAACCTAAGCCAAACGGGATTTTGATTTGCAAGACAAATCACTCAGCTCAAATTGACCTCACACTCTTTCCTGACACCATTTTGGGGGGTTCAACCCATTGAAATTGGCCTCAAGTCTGGGGAAGGGCCCCCGCGGGGGCCCCGTGAACCCTCCAAAAATGATATCAGGAAGTTGCCTGAGTTTGCAAAATCGCTGCGTTCACCTCACTCTCTTCCCTGACCATTTTCTTTGCGGTTCAGTCCGACTGCATTTGCCTCGAATCTGGGGGTCCGGGGGTCCAGGGGCCCACGTGGGTATGTGAACCGATAAAGAAAATGTCAGGAAGGTCCCTGAGAATACAGGATTGCCCACAAATGCAGAAAAGACCGTTAGGGACAGGTTGCCAGATTTTTCGAAAAGTAGCTAAATCTAGCATCTGCCGAAAGTGCAACCTATACTACTTATATATATATATATATATATATATATATATATATATATATATATATATATATATATATATATATATATATATATATATATATATATATATATATATATATATATATATATATATATATATCACAACCGTATCCATGCTTTTATTTATTAAAAGCCAAGTTTGTCAAACATTATGTAAAATACATTTAATATGCACCGTATAAGTGCATAATTTACACGAAAATATTGAAATATATAATTCTGATTTTAATATACGACTTGAAGAGACTTCTACCACCATCTGGGGGATGGGGGAGTCACCTATCTTTGCAAGAAGTGTACATACGATTTTGAACTGTTGAAGGTAGTCTTTGCCCCAGTAAAACTGGTACAGCAATGTCACTTTTATGCTACTATGCTGTGTGATCTACATTTGTGCATATTATATAGTATTGGATCTACAAAGGTAAAATTTACTATTTCTTCACCACATTTCACCGGTCGGGAAGTAAAGAGGGCGGAACCCCCTACAGACAAGTGTTTGGTTTGTGTGTGTTGCTTATGTATCTTTAAAAAATTTATACACCTCATACTATGAGTATAATATATTTCTACTAATATTAGACCCATTTATTAAATTTTGAAG
>SEYY01000544.1:45000-60000 GCA_009176605.1 Armadillidium nasatum
ATTAAAGACAAAAGAGTTCAGCTTTAGAGGAAGGCAAAACGGCATTGTACCGTCAGAAGATACTAAAGGAGGGAAAGAGGAAGAAGCAAAGTTAGAGTTGACATTTTTTGCAAAATACAAGAAAGGGCTTGAGAAAGAAGAATCAGAAAGATTATTGCATTTCAAACGGAGAAATGAGTTTTTGATGTTACTTGAATTTGAAATATAAGTTACATGAGTTTCTGGAGTTTGAAGACGACGGTAGTCTCTGAAGGCAGCATCCCTGCAGTGAATGAATAGTACGAGAACAAGCTGAGTTAAACCAAAGTTTGTTAAGTAGAAGGGAAAGAATTTAGAATGTACGCCTCCATGCCAGAGGGAATCACCTGGGTAATGCATTCTGCACAATTAAAATATATTTTAATACATTTTAGACCAGTTAGTGACACCGAAATGTCAATGTCAGAAACGTCTCCTCTCCGAAGGCGGGGCCCGTTCTTGCGGAAGACTTGAAGAGACAGGACAAGATACAGAGGTAAGAAAATGATCGGATGAACCCAAAGGAGGAAAGAGTTTATCAGTGTAAGGAGAAGGATAAGAAGTTAGGAAAAGATCAAGTAAGTTGGGTTCATCACCAAAATGATCAGGGATAAGGGTAGGGAGATGAACCAACTGCTCAAGGTTGTTCTGGATAGAAAAGTGGTAGGCGAGTTCACCAGCTGGATCATGAGAAATAGATGAAAGCCATTGGCGGTGACGAACATTGAAATCACTTAAAATGATGATTTCGGAGAAAGGAGAAAAAGAAAGAATGTGTTCTATTTTGGAGTTAAGATAGTCGAAGAATTTTGGATAGTTTGTAGAGTTAGGAGATAAGTATAGACAGAACAAATGAATTTAGTTGTACAGTTGCAAGAAAATTTAAGCAAAAACGTAGGGAATTCAGGATTCTCCAAATTAGAGACACGGGAACAGACCACATCGTTGCGCACATATTCACACCATCCGCCTTTGGCTGAAAATTGAGAATAGAGACAGTAGGAGCAAACATAGTAGGGTTTGCTGTCAGAGCACTCAAACACTTGAGTTTCAATTCTAAACAAGGAATGAGGTCTAGAAGAAGAGAGGTAGTGTTCGACAAAGTGAAAATTAGACAAGAGACCGCGAATGTTACAAAAATTATTGAAAAGAGAAGGCAGTGAACCAGGGCAAGTCGGCACAGAGGTCTTGATGGCACCAACCACATCACCAGAGGCCACCAACTCCCAAATGGTAATGAGGGAAGGTGTGGATTAGGGACTATTTTTGGAAGCCGTCACTCTTGCTTCTCCGAGGATGCTTTAAGTTTAGCCATTTTGATTGTATTTTAAAAACATAATGTAAGAGTAAGCGCTTATAAATTAGTGGGAAGGGAGAGGGAGATTTGGGAGCATAGACACTCCAATATGAGACGAGGGTACACTAGAGACTCTCTGAGAATGTAAAACGCGAAAAGGAAAGAACCAAAGGGCAATGGAGTGAAATGGAATGGTCTAGCTCATTCCCGCAATTAATTAAGCCCATTGGGGGAGTACTTTCATCGCTTCGGAAGGTGCTAAGTCCTCCCCTATATATATATATATATATATATATATATATATATATATATATATATATATATATATATATATATATATATATATATATATATATATATATATATATATATATATATATATATATATATATATATATATATATATATATATATAATCCTGATAGAAAAGAATCCGTGAAGTATTCTTTTTAATTTTCACTGAAGTTTTTACAAACTGAGTTTAAGCGCAAAATATAATTTAATTAAGTCTCATTCGGCAAAACTTTGAATCTACGCCGAACAGAATCAGCGATAATAATAATAATAATTCTTATCGCAAAAATTAAAATGAAATTTGAAAACCAAAGTTTTATACGAGATAAAAGATAGGAAAACTATATATATATATATATATATATATATATATATATATATATATATATATATATATATATATATATATATATATATATATATATATATATATATATATATATATATATATATATATATAATCTGGTGGGCAAAGACCAGAGGTCTACAGATTTCCACCAGAGTTAGGGAAATACCGAAAATCTGATCGTTAAATTTTTTTTTTATAGTTCACATCTCACGGGCATTGCCCTATTCGAGTAGACGAATTTTTCTAGGTAGCATATACCTAGTATCACCAAGTGGGATCGAACCGGCACCTTCAAGCACGTGAGTCAATCACTCTACCGTTTATGTCACGGTAGACGGCTAATGGCCAACATATCTCGATATACGGCATTTAAAAATGTGTAAGTTAAAGGAAGTTGGGAAAACAGATAAAGGGACTGTGTTCCAGACTTTACCAGTAGGGTACATGTAAGATTGAGCATAGCGGTTAAGTCTGGGGTAGGAGAGTTGGACAGAAAAAGGATGAGACTGTGTAGAAAGCCGTGTAGCACGAGTCCTTCTCAATGGAGGAGGTATGAGACGTGACAGTTTACAGGAGCAGTGTCCGTTGTAATAGCGAAAGTCACGAAAAATTTCAACGGGCAGAAAGAGATTGAAGAGAGTTAGTTATAGCAAAAGAGTTTATAAGACGAAAAGCAATAGACTCCACCTTTTCGAGAAGAGCTGTATGAGTGGAACCACCCCAGATGTATGAGCGTACTCCGTACACGGATGAATAACATCCCTATAAAGACCAAGCAACTGGAGTTTCGTAAAAAAAAAAAAACACAAAGGCGCCTCAGAACATCCAATCTCTTAGAAACTTGTTTAGAAAGAGAAGTAATGTGATCCTTTCAAGAAAGATCACGAGAAAAAAAAAACACCGAGAATATTGAGGACAGATGAAGGTTTGAGTTAAATGTTTTAGAAGATGTCATAGTTGTGTGGAAGGTTGTGTCGAGTAGAAAGATGAAGGCATTGAGTTTTTGAGGCGTTGAAAATGACCATGTTTTCTCTGTCCCAATTTGAAATATGAGAGAGATAAGAGGTCAGTTACATCAAGGCCACCCTACTTGCGTCAATTAACTGCTGTTGGGTGGGGCGTCTTTTAAAGTGAAAGGAGTAATAAAGGGTAGAGCCATCAGCATAAGAGTGGATAGGTGATGAAGTAATAGAGAGAAGGTCATTAATGAAAGTAGAAAAAGAGTTGGAGATAGGACAGATCCTTGAGGAACACCACTATTTATACATTTAAAAGAAAAACGGTGGCCGTCTACAACAGCTGCTATAGAAAATCAGATCGGTCACAGAAAAAAAAGATGGATTCCGAAAAAGGGAAGTTTGAACATCAAAGCTTTGTGCCAGATTCTATAGAATGCTTTCGATATGTCTAGGGCCACAGCGGAAGATTCACCGAAACACAGAAAAGCGGAGGGTCAAGAGTTAGAAAGAAGGGAAAGAAGATCACCAATTGAGAGTTGTTTACAAAAGCCATACTGGCGATCAGAGATAAGGGTAGAAGAATTGAGGTTTCCAAATCTACCTGTTAGAATCGAAAACTTTAGAAAGAACGGAGGTTAAAGAAATAGGACGATAGCTAGAGAGATGAGAGGAGTTTCACTTCTTCGGCACAGGCTAAGTGAGCACCAGTTTCCAGTAAGAAGGGAATGTCGGAGTAGAGAGACAGAGACGAAAGGGTGAAAAGCTCAGAAGCACAAGTTTTGAGAACCGCAGGAGGAATACCATCATGACCATACGCTTTCTTAGTTTTAAGCTCAGAAAGAGCTGAAATGACATATTTAGAAGTAATTACAATATTAGGCATAAATGAGTTGGAAGGGGTTGAAGAAAGAGGAATAACTCCGGAATCGTCTAAGGTAGAGTTAGAGGAAAGAAGTTTGAGCGAAAAGTTCAGCTTTAGTAGAAGGTAAAACGGCAGTTGTGCCGTCGAAAAATACTAGAGGGAAAGAGAAAGAAGCAAAGTTAGAGTTGACATTTTTTTGCAAAATCCCAGAAAGGACGAGAGGAAGAGGAACCAGAAAGAATATATATATATATATATATATATATATATATATATATATATATATATATATATATATATATATATATATATATATATATATATATATATATATATATATATATATATATATATATATATATAATAAGCATTGTGTAATAGAATTATAAATAAATTAATCTGTCAGATTAATAATGATGAGCTATTATTATTTTGGTAATTAAATATTATTTTTGAAAATGAAAAAAAAAAAAACAATGAATTGATTTAAAAAAAAATAAAAATAAAAGGAAATCGACATGCACACAAACAAACTGCCATATAAACAGAGCAAAAGGGATAGAAATGGAAGAAGACATACAGACTCAAAAAAAAAATTTTTTTTTAAATCAAGAGATGAATCTACACTAAAGAATTATTACTACTAAATGAATGGTAAAACTATGATAATAATTCACAAGTATGACGGGTTAAAATTAACCTTTACATGACCTATACATAAAGCCTATTTTATGATATTTCTGGTCTATGGCTAACAACACATTTTTAAACCATTCAATTTTGTTTCTATGGAAGTGAGAAAATTTTTTTTTTTTTTTAGCAAATTAAGTTGCGTAAAAACGGCTTTCTTTCAAAAAAAAAAAACAATTTTTCCTTCAAATCATCAATTTCAAAACAATCGCAGTTGGCAACTGTTAACATTGTTCTCACGAATAGTCACGATATCGATAGAAGATAATTCCCTTGATAAAGTAATGTACAAAATAACCGTGTACACAAACATACTTTTCAGAATTCACAACTAAACACACACACAAACAATAAGGGTTTTTTAAAAAAAAAAACCATTACTCTACCTGAAGTAACATTCTCATTGGATAACAATCTTTGACGAAGACGGTCCCTGTTCTCCTGGTGAAGAGTCATCGGAACACGAAGAGTGTGTTCGCCCATTTCGAACACCGCATTCCCATCAATATAAGTTGGAGTAACGGACCTGAATAGAAGTAAGATAAAATGCTACAAATAAAGTACATTGAAATTATATCTTATCATTTATCATGTTTTGAGCTCAGATCATTCATGTCTTAAAATATATAATAAAAATAAATAGAGCTTCTCAATTTACACATAAGACATATATATATATATATATATATATATATATATATATATATATATATATATATATATATATATATATATATATATATATATATATATATATATATATATATATATATATATATATATATATATATATATATATATATATATATATATATATATATATATATATATATATATATATATATATATATATATATATATATATATATATATATATTCGTATAGTAAATTATTATTATTATTATATTATTATTATTATTCATTATTATTAATATTATTATTATTATTATTAAGAAAATAATTATAAGAGAAATATTGTTAATATTTTACAAGAGTTTCATTTATCATCATTAACTAATCTGGATTTGCAGAAATATTTTTATTTATATGAGGCAATGATAGCAAACATGTAGAGTTTCGCGATGTCCATGCTTTCAGATACCGCTACACGGGTTTATATATATATATATATATATATATATATATATATATATATATATATATATATATATATATATATATATATATATATATATATATATATATATATATATATATATATATATATACCACTCACTCACGGGCCAAGCACTTTTCAAGGAGGGGCAGAAATAAAAAAGAAAAAAGAACCCCACTCAATCCCGACTAACGCAAATCTCTTAGGCTCAGACGGAGGGCTTAAAGAGAGGAAGATTAAATACAAGAGGAAAAACAGATCATGGCAGAGAGTTTCACAGAACAGAAGTGGCTGGAAAGAAGGAGGCACCACAACGTACAAGCCTGGGGTTTACCATATTCACACAATATTCATGCGAAAACATGGCTCCCCTTCTGCTACGAGGGCGACGCAATGGTGGTGAAATGCGAGAGGTCAATTTCCTCAAGCACCTGCCATATATATATATATATATATATATATATATATATATATATATATATATATATATATATATATATATATATATATATATATATATATATATATATATATATATATATATATATATATATTCTCTGGTGGGAATGGTTAGAGGCCTACATGGAACTCTCAAGAACTGGGGAATTCCAATTACACATTAAAACAATCAAAGGTCGACATGAAAAAGATACAGGGGGTTTGAAACGTTGAAGTCGTAGACAGTGTGAAAAAAAGAAAAAAATGAAAAAGTGTTCCAAAATCTGTCAGAAGAGTACATGTACGAATGAGGATAGCAGTAAGTTTGGGGCAGAGACTTGGATAGGGATAGAGGAAATGTGAGACTATTTAGACAGGCGAGTTGTTATCAAAGGAGAAAGTATGAGATTAGAAAATGTGGAAGAAATGAGTCAGTTTGGAAAAAAAATCATGGAGGTTAAAGGAATACAAATAATAGTTAAAGGGTTGAGAGGATCTCCATTATTTTTTCGGCACAAACTTAATAAGCGCACGCTTCTCACAAAAAAAAAAAAAAAAAAGCAGAGACAAAACAGTTTACTAATGCACGGTCCAATTTGGAAGCACAATTTTTAGGACCACAGATGGGATATCTTTGAGACCATATACCTTTATACTATTAGGCTAAGAGAGTGCAGAAATCACATATTTAGAAGAATTACATATATATATATATATATATATATATATATATATATATATATATATATATATATATATATATATATATATATATATATATATATATATATATATATATATATATATATATATATATATATATATATATATATATATGTGAAGAAGGAAGTGTTTCTTAATAATCTACAATGAAAATAAAGCAATGTTTGAGCAAACAGTTAAGATTTAGCAGAAAGTAAAAAAGCATTTATGAAGCCGGAAGAAACTAGAGGAGAGAAAAGGGAAGAAATAGGGTCAAAAATAAACATTTTTATTCCCAATATACTAGAAAGAACGTGTGAAAGAGGTAACATAAAAAAAATCATTGAATTTTCAATGCAAAAAAGATTTTTAGTATCACAAAGGATAGATATTGGGATGAAATATATAAGTTGTGTACGTTTGAAAACGACGGTAATCCTTGTAGCGAATAGCAGGAGAACCAGAGTTAAACTAAGGTTTATTATTTTCAGTTAAAGGAAGAAATATGGAATGTACGATAAAATAATAGTGAAAATCACCACTGTTGTGCGTTCTTCACGATACTAGGGGCCCATCTCACTGAAACAGTAATCACTCCATAGAAAATCAAAGAAGTATAACTGCATGTCCAACCATTTAGCTTTACAAAAAGAATAAAACATTTATACTCTGAAGACGGAAGTATTTCCTGGGGATAAGGAAACAAATTATTCAGAGGATCCCAGAAATAGAAAAGTGTTCAAGAGTAGAAGAGAAGTACTGACAATTAATAAGAGATCTAGCATGTTGGATTCATCGCAAAAAAAATTCAGGGATACACTTAGGAAATGGTTTGAGAATCGGTAACAAGTTCACTATATATATATATATATATATATATATATATATATATATATATATATATATATATATATATATATATATATATATATATATATATATATATATATATATATATATATATATATATATATATATATATATATTGAATAAAATGTAAAATAGCAAGAATTGGTAATAAATCTAATAAAATGCGAAGCTCATGTTATTGAAAATAAAATCGAACAAATAAATACAAACAGGGATTATTATTTTCAAGGCCAATATCAGATTATAAAATGTGAAGAGACTAAACTTTTGACAGATAAAAATAAAAACTACAATAATTAACTGCATTATCAAATAACTTCGTAAAAAAAAATGTAAACAATATATTATGTAAGTGGATTCGATATTATGTAATATATATATATATATATATATATATATATATATATATATATATATATATATATATATATATATATATATATATATATATATATATATATATATATATATATATATATATATATATATAATATAATAAAAATTTTTATTTTTTTTTTTTTTTTTTTTTTTTTTTTTTTTTTTTTTTTTTTTGGGGTAAAAACCGGTTTTTTACGTTTTTTTATTTTTTTTTATATATATAAATTTATTTTTACAGTATTTTCATTATTACTCAAGGTTCTCTTCTCTTCCTTCTCTTTTAAAGATACATACTTAAACTTAAATATTTTTAAGCTGTCATATGCTCACTTCAATATTAAAAATATGCATTAAGAAATTTTTTTTTTGTTTTTTTGTTTTTTAATCTATTTTTTCAAATAGTATATTTTTCCTATTAAAGTCTTTACAATCTGTAGTAATGTATCTCTCTAACATAGGTAGGTCATACTCATTATCAGGAAATATATTTTTCCTTTTTCCTCATTTTAGGCCTATTTCAAATTTTAATTTTTTTCACTAAAATATGACCCTGGATTATCTACTGCTATACAACAAAAGCATGGCAGGCGGGGTAAGGAGTCCCCCGCCGGAAAGGTCGCAGCTCCTCACAGAGGATCTCCCTTATATTTTAGGTATATTTATATATATATAATTCATAATATAGGTATAGATAGGTAACTGAGGGACCCGCTTGATTGGGATTTTCATCCCCGCTTCTCCCACTTTGCAGCGGGATACTATTCCCTGCTAGTCATGAATTTATAAAATTGCTGTTGATATTAGGTGGAAGTAGCACAAACGTTGAGAGACAACTTCAAACACGGATAGAGTCATTTAAATCGTCGACATTACCTCTTGTCCAAAACAACAACATTTTATTTTCTTAAAGTGGTAGGCAATATTTTTTGAAAATTCAATAACATCGTCGACCCAAGTAAATCGTATTTGTCATATGGTTGCCACTCATCTTTTCAACAAATTGTAATTCCTATTTCAGTATAAGCACGCGAACGCGAAAACACACCCCTACACACACAGAGATAGGCCTATAATAGAAAAAATATTCGTTTGCTATTTCTGAAACTAAAAACAAGGTTCATTTAAAAAAAAATAAACCAAGCTAACGTACGGTAGGTCTTACTCTAAAGTGACCATCAGTCACGATTTTTTTAGAGGGTAATCGGGACGGATAATAATATTTTATCCAACTTTGGTTTAACTTAGATAGCAAAAACGTACTTTTTTTGTAGAATGTCCTTAACTAATAAACCATTTGTTTTTGAAAACAACAATCGTATTTCTTCTTTATATTAAAAATCTCCCTTCTTTATACATCCCTTAAAACCCTTACGAGCAGGTATTTGGGAGGGGAGGGGGGGGGGCAATGTTCAGAAGCGTCCCGATTTTTGGTCAGAAAAATATGGTCACCTTATCTTACTCTTATCATTAACATCACTTATGGGTTGGGGAGCATGCATTTGTAATATTGTTTATGTTGTACTCTAAACATAATAATAATATAAATAATAATAATAATAAAATAATAATAATATATAAATTTAATAATTTTAAATATAAAAATAAATAACATAATAAAAATATAATAAATAATAATATATAATAATAATAATAATATTAATAATAATAATAATAATAATAATAATAATAATAATAATATGCCTAAATAGCAATGAAAGCTAAACTTTCAGGTAAGTTTTCAAATTATCAGTAATAATATGTTAGCTGACCGATTGTTTTTGAACAGTGTAGATCAATTTACTTGTCGACGATTTGGTTCAAGCTTTATATATAGTTATGGGGGGCATCCCGTTGCGAACAATATTTTTAAAATTTAATATAAGTTTAAAAATATATAAATTAAATAAAATAAAATAAATGCTTATTCTATCATTATTGATTGGCCAATCACTTTTTTTTTTTTTTAATTAATCTGAGCTAAGATTTTTCCCGAATATAGAGTTCCAAAGCTTTCTCAAAATTTTTATTTGTATTTTCAATAATATATATATATATATATATATATATATAATATATATATATATATATATATATATATATATATATATATATATATATATATATATATATATAATATATAATTATATATATATATATATATATATATATATATATATATATATATATATATATATATATATATATATATATATATATATATATATATATATATATATATATATATATATATATATATATATATATATATATATATATATATATATATATATATATATATATATATATATATTACTGAAATACAAATAAAAATTTTTTTTTTTTTTTTTTTTTTTGCAAAAAAAAAAAAAAAAAAAAAAAAAAAAAAAAAAATCCCTTTTATATATATATATATATATATATATATATATATATATATATATATATATATATATATATATATATATATATATATATATATATATATATATATATATATATATATATATATATAATAATGTCGGCACAATAGGATCCTGTAGAAAAGTCAGAGAGACAAGGATAGCAACCAGACCCTTCAAATTCATTGTTTGAAACAACTCTAAGATTAGCATTAGATACTAAGGCGTTGAGAAACACGACCTGTTGGTGAATTTTAGAATGAAAAGCTTAGAGTTCATATGGAAAAGATACAATTCCCACTCTCAGGGTGAAAATCTTGCCTGAGAATATAAAACTCACAAACTAGCAATGATACTAAGTAAACCGAGAAATGATCTTTTTGAGAACTCGAGGAGAAAGAGTTTAAAGGTCATATGGAACATGCTAGTCCTACTGATCGGGTGGTAAGCCTTCCTTCGAAAAGATGAAGATGAAAATATATATATATATATATATATATATATATATATATATATATATATATATATATATATATATATATATATATATATATATATATATATATATATATATATATATATATATATATATATATATATATATATATATATATATATATATATATATATATATCCTATTTCGAATTGGGCAATGCCCGTAAAACGTTTTTTTTTTTTTTTTTTTTTTTTTAAATTTTTATTTTAAAAAATCTCTAACTCATCCAGAAGAAGGATGACCTCTGTGAGTCTTATAAATGTATGATCCTATAGCTCTCATCTATGTTCTTTCTGAAATCTTTAAAGCTGTCCTTATCTCTCACTGTTTGAATCATCTGGAATTACATTCCTTTGATTCAGATCAATAGTGTGACTTTCGACGCTCGAAGTTAACTGATCGCATACTGTTCTTCCCTACTAATTTATGGTTTCTTCCTTTAAGGACTAGGAGGAGTGTTTCGTTGTTGAGACTGATTTATACAAGACGTCTGACAGGGCATGTATGTCACGCATCAATGCTCTCTAAACTCCCTTTCTTTGACTTTTCTCGTTTGTTTTCACTCAAAACATGCTTTGTTATTCCTTACATCGTTCTTATTGGAAGTTGATGATGGAAAGACTACTTCCTTCCCTAATAACTGTGGAGTTTCTCATGTTTATCTTTTAAATCTATTAGTACTTTTCAAGTTCTCACCAAAGTCCTCCTCAGATGTACTATAGACCTTTTCCATTTATATGCCGATGAATCACCTCTCCCATTCTTTTCATTCACTTCAAATCTACTTACTCTTTTTGCTTCTTGTCTTCAAATTTCCAATTATATTCTTGTCGATCTGGATGGGATTTATCGGTGGGGTCACCTCAACTTTCAGAAATTCAGCTCTTTGAAAGCAACTTTTCATATCTCCCCCACAAAAACCCCTCCCAACTTTCCTATCTCCTTCGACAGCTCTTGTCCAGAAAACTAGTTTTCTTATTAAGTCATCAGTTGATATTTCCTTGTTTTTTTTTTATTGAACTTTAAATCATTATTATATTTCCCAGTTTCTTTTACAAATCAGTAAATTGTTCCACTTTCCCTGCTTCCAAAAAATCATTGAAAGATTGGAGATGGCTCTGTTAGAGACATATATGATATTTGAAAAATAAAAGTAAAACTTTAATTAATTTCAAAAAAAAAAAAAAATCTTTAAAGTAACTAGAAAGAGATAAACTCAGTCATTTGGCCCTGCCCAAAAATCCACTAAAATGCCCCCAGAGAAAAAACTCTCCAAAAGTGGTATCACAAAAAATGCTGGTCATAGCATGGCAAAAAAAAATAGGAGCTAGATAGATTAGCTATAGGATATTCATATTTTTTTGCCCTAACTAAACATATAGATGCCTAAGAGCTTTTACTGCAGAAGATATTTTTTTTTGTTAACAGCTGTAATGTGCACCAACTAAAAACACAAAAGAAGATCACGCCAACCGGTCTCAGAACTAATCCTAGTACATCTTGATACATTTGAATATTTACCATTGTTCTAATCAAGATCTATGTTAAAGAAAGGAAGCCAAAATCTCACAGGTGAGGTCAAATTGATTGGTTAATATCTCTTTCTTAGTTGCTCAAGCACCCACAAAACAAAAAAATAAACCTTGTGGATGAATTAAACTTCCATTTTTAGTTATTTATGGCTAGAGCCTGATTTTATACTCAATTTATTGTTGATTTCATGTATGCCTTTAGGAGAGTTGTTTGCAATATTCAATAATTAGAATTCCTCAATTATTTGGGTTTTAAAGTTGCTTAAATCATCCAATAAGAATAATCTAGGATTTGAATAGCCCCTATACTACAACTTACTGTCCTGAGGTTGATATATCATTGTGGTGAACTGCATACAGTTTAGTATCACAACATATCTCCTAAAATCTTTACCATTTTTTTAATAATTTGTTTAGTTGTTACAATAGGGCCTATCCATATTATTAGGTGGTTTTAGAAACAGATTGGAGACCCTAAGTTGCATGGCTAGAAATCTCTCCATATGAAAGTCTTTTATATTTTAGCGTTACTGTATACAGTGTATTTACAGTATATTTATAGTGTATTCCATATTCATTTACAGGGGAGTGAGGATATATGAAGTTTCCCATCACCAATCCAACAGCCTGAACGGAACAGTCCAAAATATACATCATTATTTTTATTATCATTATTATTAGTATCATCATTATCATCATCAATCTTGTTAGCATTAATATAGTAAAGAATTAATTTTAAAAAATCTTTTTTTTTTTTTGCCTCCAAAAATTAATTTATTTTACTTTCTTTTTTTGCTAAAATATGATGAAAAAAAAAGTTTTTTTGGACTTCTTCAAACTTTACATATTCTTTTATAAAGTTCTCTAACTTCATTATTTTCACTAGCTCTACAGTCTTGTATATGAAGAGCACAAACATTTTTCATCTTAAAGTAAAAAATATATTGTTTTGGAAACCTCCTATCACAACGGCTATTAAGATTGCCTCAAAGAAGCTGGGAGAACTTTTCAAGAGGCAATAATTTTTCTTTAAGAACCTTGTCTGCCCTTGGATGAAATACTGTTCTTTCATCCAAAGGAGGGAGGTTTCCAGTTTCACTCTTCTGGATAGGGCTGAGTCAAAAGCTAACAAACTGACACCTTACGTTCTCGCCTTCTTGACCTTTCGTCTCTTCGTAATGATATTGGTGTTCTTCCCTGTTCTACAGGTAGGCCTATTCGTGGCACAATTGTACTTTATCTTCACACAATTTTTGAGTGGAGAATTGATAACTCAAGGTTTGTTCACAATGATTCCTTCATTTCAGTCACACATGAATATGGAATTTCTGTTTATGGAGTTCCTTGCCATCATCATTTTCTCTTCTCCTTCCTCACTTTAAATGCTTTGCCAGTTCTCATCTGAGATATATGCGTTAGGCTTGAACTTGGGTGGATTTTCTTAATTCTGCCTTTTCTGTCTCCTCCTAGAAAGGAGTTCTGCCGATGACTCTTTCTCTTTTTAATAAGGATAAATTATTAATGTATCTAATTTACACATTTACCTAATCATTCTCCTCAGTAATGAAGGCTCCCTACTAGTGTACACACATCCTTTTATCTTTATTCTTAGTGAGATTTCCTTTTTGATAATATCCAATTTGGAAAGTGTTTTTTCTTCATTTACAAGTTTTTATGCCATGATTATGCAAGATATTTTTAAAGCAAGAAGTAAACAATACGCTACTCTTGAAATAGAAATGATAAACAACAATTAGATCCGAGACAAATTTGCGCAACTTTATCTTTAAAAAACAACAGAATCGAAGACGGAAACTGAAATGGGCGATAAGGGATAATAAACATTATGATTCAGTCATAACTGGGAAATTCCGATTCTCACACACACACAAACATACACACACACACACGCATACTCACATTATATATATATATATATATATATATATATATATATATATATATATATATATATATATATATATATATATATATATATATATATATATATATATATATATATAAGGCGTTAATAAACAAGCAAACTCATTTACTCCCTTTATCTGTTTTCCCAACTTCCTTTGACTTGCACACTTTTAAACGCCGTGTATCGGGTCGCGTCGGCCATTAGCGACTAGATTCTGAATGTTCCCCAGCTCTGGTGGATATTGGTAGACCTCTAGCCTTTGCCCACCAGAGGGGATATATATATATACCAAAATTTTTACCGATACCGATACCTAAAAATTCCCCGAAGCCGATACCCGATACCTGAAAATATGCCGATACTTGCCGATACTACTACCGATACCACTACCGATACCGATATTTTACTCCTATACAAATTTTTTTACCGATACCGATACCGATACTTTACTGATACCAAAATTTTATACCGGATACTGATAAAAATATGGCGATACTTGCCGATACCGATACTTCACTCCATCCCTAATATATATATATATATATTATATATATATATATATATATATATATATATATATATATATATATATATATATATATATATATATATATATATATATATATATATATATATATATTAAACACGGCAACATACTCTTAAATTGAAAAC
>SEYY01000544.1:67500-74708 GCA_009176605.1 Armadillidium nasatum
CAGAAAGGAATTCAAAAGTATGTCAGAGCAGGAGAGTTGATAAGGCTGAAAATATCTACCCTTTCAAGGAGAATTGCGTAAGTGGAACAATCCGCCACTCACAAATAAGGGCACACATTTTCCATATTGGGACAAACATTCTAATTAGAATCAACATAATAAGCAACTGTGATGATCAGGTGAATCTCTGAAGGAGCCTCAGAATCTAACCTCTTGAAAACTTGAAGAGAATTCCATGAATAAGGACAGAGAAAAGTTTGAGTTCTATTGGAATTGGTTAATATTTTCAATGCTTATTTTGCATCAGTGTTTACTGAGAAAGGTTGGATAGCAGTTTAGAGACTAATAGTATAATGTAATGAATAGGTGTGCAAGCATTTGAAATTGAGTTAAATGAAATTAAAACTTTACTAGAACATATTGACCCAAATAAGGCAGCGGGTCCAGATGGTTTGTATGGTAGAATTCTAAAAGAGGGAGTACAGTATTGAAAAGCACTATATTTGATTTTTAAATGATCTATTGCTTTTGGAGAGGTACCTGAGGAACTGGAAAAGGCATATGTGGTGCCCATTTTAAAAAAGGTAGTAAAGAAATTTAGGGAACTATAGCCAGTTAGTTAACATCTCTGGTTGTGAAAATTTTGGAAAAGTTACTGAAAAGTCATATAGAGAAGCATTTAGATGATAACAAGATACTATATAACTCCCAGCATGGCTTTAGAAAGGGTAGATCATGTCAGACAAATCTACTAGAATTTATGGAATATATTACTGAATGTATAGACAGGGGTGATCCAGTTGATGTCATATATTTAGACTTTAGCAAAGCTTTTGATAAGGTACCCCATGTTAGGCTGATGCAAAAGTTGTCACAGTATGGTATAGATGGAATGGTACACAATTGGATTAAAGATGGTTAAAGAACAGAAGGCAGTGTGTATTACTTAATGGTAATGTCATTATGGGAAACAGTAAAATGGGGTACCACAAGGTTCTGTGCTGGGACCACTTTTGTTCCTATATATAAATGATTTAGAAAAGGTCTTAAATGTAAGGTTTCTAAGTTTGCAGATGACACCAAAGTGGTCACCTCAGTAAGGAATAATGATGGATGCATAAAGCTTCAAGGTGATCTAGATAGACTTCTTGGTTGGGCAGAGAGGTGGCAAATGAACTTTAATAGTAAAAAATGTAAAGTTCTTCATGTAGGTTACTCAAATGAAGGATTAATTATGAAATGAATGGGAGTGGCTTGAGACTGTGGACCAAGAAAAGGATTTAGGTGTGATTATTAGCAGTAATCTAAGGTGGGTGATCAATGTTTGGAAGCAAGGAATAGGGTTAATAAGATGTTAGGTATAATTATCGCAATGTAGTTTACAAGAGCAAAGAGGTTATAAGCAATATATAATAGCTATGTTAGGCCAGCATTAGAGTATTGTGCACAGGTTTGGGTCCTCATTAAGAAAAGACATAGATATGCTGGAGAGAGTACAACGTAGAGCAACAAGGATGATTTCTGGCTTGAAAATAAGAGCTATGAAGAGAGGTTGAAGAGTTGGAATGTTCTCAGTTGAAAGGAGATTTCTCAGAGGGATATGATACAAGTTTACAAAATATTTGCATCTGACAGTAATACAGAGATTGAAAAAATACTTTATAGGGGACCGTGGAAGAGTAACTAGAGACATGATAAGAAAATTAAAAAAGCCATGCCATCTCGATCTAAGAAAATACTCTTTCAGTAATAGATTTGTTAATTTTTGGAATGACTTGCCACAAGAGATTGTTGACTGTGATTCTCTTGTCAAATTTAAAAAGGGGCTAGATAGATATATGGATAGTTTAGGTATCATATAGAATAACTTGACTAAGCCAAATTGGCGGGTATATATGAATTTTTAGATATCAACCTATGACCAAGCCTAAGGCAGTTTTTGTAGTGGGTGATGGTTATTATATATATATATATATATATATATATATATATATATATATATATATATATATATATAATATATATATATTATAGATATATTATATATATATAATATATATATCCTGACGAAGGAGGCAACATGTTCAAATACACGGTTTTGAAATGTGCAAATAAAGGAAGTTGGGAAACAGTAAGAGTGTGTTCCAGACTTAATAGTTGAGTTATGTAGATTGAGCATAGCGGTAAGTCTGGGGTTGAGAGTTGAACAGAAAAGATAAGAATGTGAAAAAACGAGCCGCACGAGCCCTTTTAAATGGAGAGGTATACGACGAGAGAGTTAAAAGTGCAATGTTCATTATAATAGCGATGGTAAAGAGAGATTGACACAACAATTCGAAGGGCAGAAAGAGATTGAAAGATAGTTAGTAAGAGCAGGAGAGTTGATGAGACGAAAAGCCCTAGACTCCACCTTCTCAAGGAGAGCTATATGAAAGGAACCACCCCAGATGTGCGCCGCATACACCATACAAGGGCGAACAACACCTATACAGATCAGGTAACTGGGTTGGTGTGAAGTAATTCTGAAGGCGCCTCAGAACACCCAACCTCTTAGAAGGTTGTTTAGAAAGAGAAAGCTCCCTTATCATACAATCGAACAATAAAACGGAGATAATAAATAGACATCATACAAGGCTTAACGCAATTCTCGATGAAAGAGGTCATAGATCCACCCAGAAAAGTTTCTAGTTATGTCAATAGTTCTTCTCTCAAATCCTCCACGTTTATACATGAGAGTGAAAATGATCTCGCACACATAATGCTGACATCTTTGAACGTTAGGAAAACAAGCGTAGTTTGACTTTTTTTCCTCGTGTTTCGGTAGAGTATGCTTCTGGGATGGTACCTATTCTGTCTATGACTTAAAATTAACACCTTTTCTTGATTCCGAAGAAAGGTAGCAGCTCAAAATTCTCTAACTATGGCACTATAACTTTCACTTGTGTCCTATCCAAGATTTGAGTCTCTCCTGAACTCTCATTTTCTGGATCATTTAAAATCCCACGACTTTTCCGATTATCATCATGGTTTTAGACGCTCTAGATAAACCAAAATATACTGTCTTATGTCTACGATTTGTGTGTGTTTCTCCTAGGAATTATGGAGAGTCATGAACGGTAGCGCTTGACATGTCCATGACATTTGATAGAGTATACCATGTGTTGCTGCTCGTTAAGTTCACTTCCTTTAGGTCTCCTCTTTCAGTTTGCTTTCTCAAGTCTAGCTTCCTCTCAAATCGCTCCATATCGGGAGTAGTTGATTGGGTGATTTCTTCTTCCTCCATCAATTGTGATGTTCCCCAGATTTTTGATTTAGCTCTTTTTCTATTTTTGCTTTTCATTAACGATCTTTTAACTGTTCTAACGATTCGACACTTGATTTTTTCCCTCAATTTCATTATATCCCTTCCTTTGCATCTAGAGTTACCTCCCCATTTATTCCGATTCCATTCGAGTTGATCCGGATGATATCCCGGTTGAGAAGATTTCAACCTTGTGAACTTCGACCCTTTGAAATTTCATTTTCTTATCTCCCTCTCAACAAGACAGTTACCACACCTGTACTGATTCTACTGAAGCATCATTGGGTCTTGTATAGTTACATTTCACAACTTTCTTATCCACTTAGACGAATCTACTGTTTCATCTCGTGACAATAAAAACAGTGCTGATTAACATAGCCAAATTATCTGTGGAAACCTCATTCCCACAGATAATTTAGGTTATTTCAAAGAAGCCGATAGCTCTATTTAGGTTGAGAGAATTCCTATGCACAAGTTACCACACCTGTACTGATTCTACTGAAGCATCATTGGGTCTTGTATAGTTACTATTCACATATCGGACTGGGGCTCTAGTTCCGTCTATCTACTGAATAGAGCTGAGTCCATAGCAAAGCCAAAAGACTTATGAAGTGTTCTGTACTTACAGCTCTATTGTCTTTTGGTCTTTGTCCCCTCAGTTCTTCACTATATATTTTACAACGACAAAAGATCTAGGAAGCTAAGCCCTACAAAATTAATATAATTCTTTGTGGAGATCTGTAACTTCAGGAGAGGTCGAGGTGGTACCTCCTCTTTTTTTTCGGTCACTCATGTTTTATGGAATTCTTTGACATTATGTTTTTCCATTTATTTTTATCCTTTTGATTTTAAGCTTGCTCCCACCTTTGAGTCTGCTTCCACCTAATAAATCTGTTAGACTTGAGCTTAGGTGACTTTTATTCTTATATTTTTTATAAGCCTCCACACTTGAATAATGAAATGTGGCAAATGCGTTTAAAAGAAAGTCGCTTACTGATGTTACAAATTACCACAAACAAGCTAAAATAGAATTAAAATAAAATACCCTTCAAAATAAATTTAGTCCATTCATATCCAAAGACAATTTGTATTAAAACTTTCAAAGGTACTACTGAAATGCAACTCTTTAATTGATATATATATATTAGTGATGGCATCCGCATCCGCATCCCGCAAATCCGCCCGCATCCGCGACATCCGCATCCGCATCCGCAATTAGAATAAAGACATCCGGTATTATATACTATATATATATATTATATATATATATATATATATATATATATATATATATATATATATATTATATAATATATAATAAATATATATATGCGAATTGTAGATCAAGAGTGAGGGTGAAGAGAGAACTATCGGATGGTTTAGCATAGGAGTGGGATTGAGACAGGGGTTTGTAATATCTCCATGTTATTTAATCTATTGATGAATGGTTTACTTAGAAAAATGGAGAGAGAAGGGAAGAGTATTACGTTGAGAAATATGGAGGGTGAATGTGAAGTGAATGTTTTACTTTTGCAGATGATGCGGCATGTGTTGGTGGCAGAATCTGGAGAAAAGAATACTTGTGAGAGAGTTTGAAGGGAAATGTGCAACACGAGATTGAAATTCAATCCAGCGAAGAATAAAGTTATGAGGATTGGAGGTGGGATGAGGAAATGTGGAGGGGGAATTGGTTTGTAGAAGTGTGAGAATGGAAACTTGAGGGGTGAATGAATTCAAATATCTAGTAATGTTGGGTGGAAGGTAAGGGTGGGACGGAAAAAAAAGGAAAAGAACAGAGTGGTAGAAGGAATGAAAGTATTGGGGGCCTAAGAAAAGTATGAAGAAAGGAAAATTTCGAAAGAAATAAAGATAAGAATGTTTGAATGTATGTGTTCACCTTCTGTATTGTATGTGTGTGAAACATAGACGATAAGTGCTCGGTCGAGAAAAAGTTTCAATGTCTTTGAGATGAAAGATTTGAGAGCGATATATAAATTGAGAAGGATTGATGGATTAGAAATGAAAGAATAAGGGAGATGTGTAAATGGAAGAAGGGTGTTAATTGATAGAGAGGAGGAGGATGTGCTAAAATGGTTTGGACATATGTGAAGAATGAAAGAGAACAGAACGGTTGGCAAGGTACGTAGATCCGATGTAGATAGGGGAAGGGTAGGGGGAGGGGAAGGCCGAAGTGGAGATGGATGGATGGAGTGAGAGTGATTTTGATGGAAGGAATTTGAGTTTAGACGAGGGTAGAAGATTTGTGGAGACAGAGATGGGGGAGGTGGTGAAAGCGTTGAAAGGTAAGAATAGTTATGTTTGTAAGGGAATTGTGGCGGGCACCACCTCACGAAAGTGGGAAAGGTGATATTAATAATAATATATATATATATATATATATATATATATATATATATATATATATATATATATATATATATATATATTATATATATATATATATATATATATATATATATATATATATATATATATATTATATTTTAAGAGTAGGTGTATGTATACAAAAACTTTTAAAGCTTATCGTACATCATAATTCACTGAACTTAAAAATGGTGTGATGCCAAATTGTGAGAGGAAACCAAGTATTTGCCAAGAATTCGGTGCAAATAAATTTTTACGTTACCCTCTTATTATGTAATTAAAAAAGAAAAAATCTATTTTCGTACTATAATAATTTAAAAAAAAAAAAAGAAAGTATGTAGAGTAGTGCAAGAGCTAATAACAAAAGGCAGTGTAATAATGATTCAAATATTTTATTTTTTTTCATTGTACAAAAAATTTAATCTAGTATTTTAAAGAGATACATTATAATGGTAATATAGCAAATATATAATAAAAACAAAGGTATAATTGCCCTGCTTTGTTCAGGTTTGAGAGAAGATTACTTTGCCATTATGGCTTCCTTAAAATGTTTAGACGAGGATGCAGCTTCAAAATATGTCTAAGTATGACTCTGGATCTAGAGTAATATTCCTCATTTCACTTTTAAATTTTCTTTTATTTACCTAAACTTCTTACATAAAAAAAATGAATAACTCAAAAATATAAAACTATGATGGGGTAGACGATCTCTCTCTCTCTCTCTCTCTCTCTCTCTCTCTCTCTTCTCTCTCTCTCACTCACTCACCACTCACTCACTCACTCACTCACTCATTAACTCTCTCTCTCTCTCTCTCTCTCTCTCTTTCTCTCTCTCTCTCAATTTTTTTTATCTCTGCACTTTTATTTTTTTTAGTTTTCGTCATTCCAATAGAAAACCATCATTTCCAGCTTTTGTTATACACAATTAAAACATAAATCCAATGAGCAACAAACTTTAGTAATTATACTCGATCATATAACATACAAAAAACCTCAAACCTCATTGACACAAAAATTTCTTAAAAAAAAAAAAAAAATCAACATATGAATGAATACTATCTAATCTGTAAAATATTAATTTCGTTAACAGAAATATACACAAACAAATGTCAAACATAAAATAAAGTGTGGCCATAATACACAAAGTTTAATTTATTTATTCCCCCCCCCCCAAAAAAAAAAAAAAAAAAATGTATTTAAATTAAATTTTCTATATATGCAATTAATTAGACTTATGTAACCCAAACCTCAACATATAGAGAATATCTACTCCCCAAGATAACCATAATATATATATAATATATATATATATATATATATATTATATATTATATAATATATATATATATATATAATATATATATATATATATATATATATATATATATATATACGTATTAATTATTTTGGTACTTTTAACCGCGGATTTAGTGAACATTTGGTAATAAAGATACGCTGCCAAAAAGTTGAAAATGTAGTTTTCATGATGGTGACACAAAGCAGACATTTCGATGCTACAAAA
>SEYY01000544.1:77308-82308 GCA_009176605.1 Armadillidium nasatum
AAATAGGAATCTGGGGTGGATCATTCATGGTGAATGCCAAGTTTAGCATTTTGTTGACTGGGACAGTCTTGATAGGTCCCTGTGGCTTCTGATTGTCTTATTTTCTTATACTCTCATTTTCTCATGACTAAGGTGGGTAAATACCTTAATCAAAACCTATATTTTTTGGTAAAAATTGATCTTGTGTAAAGATTGGTAAAAAAATTGACCTCTAGTTCTAACTGAGTGGCCAATTAAATAAGATTCAGACCTACTATTAGTTTGACATCATAGGGCATTTACACTCCAAAAATATATATCTGAACTTTAAAAACAATTCAAGGCAAATTCCCAATTATTCACATTTCTTTGACAGATTTTTCTATCTCGCTTAAAAAAATAAAGCATCACATATCAATAAACGCTACAAAAGACGCCATAGTTCATAGTTGCCAAAGCAAAAACTTTTAGCGGTAAAATAAGAGATTAGCGGAAATAGTTTTGTGGTGATAGAAATATATTTGTATATTTAAAATTAATATAATCGGTGAATATATTTGCAGTTTTATTTCAAAAACAGTTAAAATTATTATATTGAAAATAAATATTATAAGTCTATGATATATACATTACATTTGAAAATAAATATTTATTAAAATAAATTTTAAATTTTTTAATTTTTTTTTTTATAATTTAAAATATATTTATATATATATATATATATATATATATATATATATATATATATATATATATATATATATATATATATATATATATATATATATATATATATATATATATATATATATATATATATATATATATATATATATATATATATATATATATATATATATATATATATATATATATATTATTATTATAATGTATGTAACATCCGCATCCGCAGTTCATGATTTTGCAATATCCGCACGCATCCGCAATTATTAAATGAGGATGTTGCAGATGTATAAAATTTTGAGTTATTAATTTGTTGTCTAATGTTTGATTAATTTTTTGGATAGCATGAATAAGAAAATAATTATTTTTCATATATATATATATATATATATATATATATATATATATATATATATATATATATATATATATATATATATATATATATATATATTAAATTTAATTATTAAATTATTTTAAATTATTCAAAACAATTAAATTAAACATATTTTTGTCTCACGCTCTTCAACATGTTCCTTAATCCTCTTCACATCCTCTAACTTTAACCCTTTAATATGATTAAAAGTCACGCCGTAATCTCTCTAACACATAATTTGCATGACCTTATATACATTTACATCATATAATCTTCAAAATATACTGTAATACATCATACATTGTCTAACTTTTAACGTATTAACCAATTCAATTCCTAATTTCTCTATCACATTTAATAAGGAACTAACTGCTTATACACAACTTATCATTAACACTGAGCATTGATGTGATCATCAAGGTGTATTCTTATTTTTCTTTATCATTCATAACCTTAAACACGAATGATAAATTAATTTTTCAATCTGAAGTCTAACTTACTTACACATTTTTATTATTCTACATATTCTAACAATTTTCAAACGTTCATACATGATACTCTGAATGTTTAGACTGATTTTTAATAGAGATGGTTGTTATTTTGCTATGCACAGAAATAAGGATGTGTAAGGAGATTTTATACCTACTAAAATATCTTCCTACATTACTTTTCATAACATGGTAATTATATTTCTTCAAATACCTGTTTTACGCAGTAGCATAAGCAAAGAACATATTTATATATAGAAATACATAGAATGAACTCGTATTTTGCTGAACTAATGCATAAAACAAGAGTTACTTTAACTCAAAATGATTTTCTTTCTCTAATAACATTAACCATTACCTAAATTCATACACTCACGCAGATTTGAGCAAGCTTCTAATGTAATTATTTACATTTACTAGTCATCTGATTGGTTAAGATGATGATGGATTCACCTGATTGGCCGAGATGATGACATCACAATAATTTAAGAGGATAGAATTCATTAAGAGCCAATGAATACGTACATAAGTACAGGTAAATATGAAAACAAGAAAAACTATTCTGGGAGTAAAAGTGTATTTATGTATAACATAAGACTGAACAATCATCAATTCATTCGTTAAACATAAATTATTTAATTTAATATTCTAATTTCATACCATTATCACACAACCAAGATAAAATGATGTATTTCAACAGCAGAATCCAAATATCAAGACTTCAAATAAGCTTACGCTCAACACCTAGCTATATACAAACAGATTAACCTAAAACACTTTTGATATAATAAGTTTGAAGAAATAGAAAAAAATAGACATACTCATAGAAAAATAGGAGAGTAAGTTATCAAAAAAAGCCCAGGAAAGAGCATAAAAAGGTAATCTCCCGCTCACATCCCTCAATCTCACTCATTTACCTTCAAAAATCCTCATGATAGAACATGAAGTCGTTACTGGTACCGGCTGATAGTGGTACACGTTGATGCATTCGGAGATTCAGAGACATTCACACACGTAATTAAAGAAATATGATCTTTAATGAAACATCATCTCCTGTTTTGCAGTTACAGTTATATTGTGATGATGTTTGTTTGGGAAATCCATTGGGAAATAAAATAAAGCAGATGAAGATGACATTTATTTATTTTACCCTTTGGAATGTGAGACCGGAATTGCGCTCAAAATTAAAAGCAATACACTTAGTTGCAATATGTAATGCAGATCTTTTAAAAGAAAGGCGAGATCATATTCTTAAACCACTTTTAGATGATATCAATGTATTAGAAAAAGAAGGAATAAACCTTCCTAATGTTGAAGGATATAAACTTAAAGGTACACTTGTGATGATTTGTGGTGATAATTTATCAGCACATTTTTTAGGAGGATTCGACTCGTTTAATTCTCATCGTTCATGTAGATTCTGTTTAACATCTAGAAAACGCAGAAAAGAAGTGTTTTCAGATGAATCAGTAACTCTGAGAGATAAGATTTCTTATTTTTCACACTTAAATAGTTGTCAGTCAAAGATGTATGGCATTGTTTCAGATTCACCTTTTAATATTGTTAAAAGTTTTTGTACAGTTGAAGGTTTTCCAGTTGATTTTGATCATGATTGGTGTGAGGGAATAATACCTTATGTTGTTAGTGAATTTATTACTTTTGCTGTTAAATCAAATTGGTTTACATTGCAATATTTAAATAAAATGATAGTAAACTGTCAATATTCAGAAGCTGATTTTACGAACAAACCATCTGTAGTCTTAACAAATATAAACAAGTTCAAAATAAAACAGACCTCTTGCCAAGCTTGGTGTTTTTTGAGATTACTCCCTTTCTTCATAGGTGATAAAGTTCCTGTTGGTAATAGTAAGTGGGAAGT
Source organism: Armadillidium nasatum (assembly GCA_009176605.1). Taxonomy (NCBI): domain Eukaryota; kingdom Metazoa; phylum Arthropoda; class Malacostraca; order Isopoda; family Armadillidiidae; genus Armadillidium; species Armadillidium nasatum. The sequence continues at coordinate 80,715 of SEYY01000544.1, forward strand.
TATTTTGCAACTCATAAATGTCATTGAAAACTTGACTGTAAGATGTGTAACTAAACCTCAAGCTTTTTATATTAGCTACATTATTGAGTTCTTTTTATATTCATACTTAAAAGAATTTCCAAATGGTAAATTTACTCCAAAATTTCACCATGCAATTCATTATCCTAAACATTTAATGAATTTGGTCCAGTTTTGAACTATGCAACCAATAGGTATGAAGGGAAACATCAAATTTTCAAAGAAATGATAAATAAAACTAAGAATAAGAGAAATATTCCATATTCTCTTGCTGAAAATCACCAAATATTAATGTGTGCCTTCCTGGAAAGTCCAACTTACCTTACAAATGATAATATTATATGTCATAAGAGTATACTTATAACAAAAGATTCATTGCCTTCTCACTATGATTCAGGGTTGGTGATTTTTTTGATTTTTTTAAAAAATAATAAAACTGTTTTTTTTCATTTGTTTTATTTTGTCAATTTTTTGATACATAATGATATAACAGATATATTAGTTCCTTCTTACTGTGTTAAAAAACTTTAAAGTAGTTTATATATTAGAAATATAACTTCCTTAATATTTGGTTCAAGATTTCATATAGGGTAATACAAGAATCTGATCTTCATTAATATAATTTATCCAATATAGAACTGTTAGAGTTTAGAATTCCTAATATATATTCAATCAAATCTTCAACAAAATTTTATTGAGCTTTAATCTAATGCAATTTGATTATATATATATATATATATATATATATATATATATATATATATATATATATATATATATATATATATATATATATATATATATATATATATATATATTATATATATATTATATTATTTATTTTTTTTTTTTTTTTTTTTTTTTTTTTTTTTTTTTTTTTTTTTTTTCTTTCTTTTATAATTTATATAGAGGAATATTGTTTTCTTATAATGTTGTATAAAAATTTAAATGGTTGAAAATTAAAAGGAATTGTCTTTTCTGTTTTCTCTTTTGTCTATAACCTCAAATTGCATTAGATTAAAGCTCAATAAATTTTGTTGAAGATTTGATTGAATATATATTAGGAATTCTAAACTCTAACAGTTCTATATTGGATAAATTATATTAATGAAGATCAGATTCTTGTATTACCCTATATGAAATCTTGAACCAAATATTAAGGAAGTTATATTTCTAATATATAAACTACTTTAAAGTTTTTTAACACAGTAAGAAGGAACTAATATATCTGTTATATCATTATGTATCAAAAAATATGACAAATAAAACAAATTAAAAAAAAAAGTCATTTTTTTTAAAAATAAAAAAATTAAAAAAATCAATTGATTCAATTGATTTAATCAATTGAAACATGAAAAATTTTTATATTCTTGCAGAAGAGTTACAACAAAAGAAGGATTGACATATAGAATTGGATCAGCAGTGGTGCTAGAATATTATGATATTTGTGTCTTTGGAATTGTGGAATATTGCCTAGTGTCTGATGATTCATTGTATCTTGCCTTTCAAATACTTACAACAAGAAAGTTTTTGTGTCATTTTAATTCATTTGAAGTTTCAAAGTCTGGCCTGTATG